>OY757025.1:27277405-27375516 GCA_963580285.1 Lucinisca nassula
CATCTCAGTCCCTGCCGCCCAATGAAACCAATAGTGTTTATATGCATGGACGGGCCATGAAATGACATCTCAGTCCCTGCCGCCCAATGAAACCAATAGTGTTTATATGCATGGACATGCACCACTTTGCCTGGGCAGGCTGAGACCTTCTAAGCAGTTTAACAGTACTCGTGTGCGGTCGGTTTCAACTCTGCGTGGAAGCATTGTGCAGCCCAATCTATTTTTGAAAGCGCCGATGTGCGGTGGCAAAATATACCCCTGTAAACCCCAGTTTTACTACACTTAAAAGTGGTGTTTAAAGGGTGTCAAAATTATATGGGTCTGTTTTTGTGATGGTACTCACCCATCGGGTTTTTGATAAATGTAAATCAGTAACAGAATGGCAATCATTATGGATGAGATTACTTATTTTGCGGCATCTTATCTGGATCTACACTGTTTGCATTCGTATGTGTGAACAGTATACTCTGTAGAAACCTTAGATTTAACAGCTGAGTAAAAGCCCGACACCCGCCCATAGGGGCTAGAAGAAATAGATGGGCTGCTTGATGTTTCCACGCAGAGCTGAAACCGACCGCACAGGAGTACTGGTAAACCGCTGAGAGGATCTAAGCTTGCCCATTTCAACTTAATGTCGGGTAAAAGTCCCATAAAATTGGAAGCAACGTCTCTAAAATGACCTATACATGCAGTGTTGACGGGGACGGTAAACAAATACGGACTTTTTTCTCAGCATATGTATTATACTCAGACGGGGGTTTTATTATGACATGATATTCATTATCCACTAAATGTGAATTTCAAGGTGAGGCGGCTGCCGTCTTTCAAAGATTACCTGCCTGAAAAGGAGAATAGGGGTGGGGTGGATGGGTAGGTGGGGGGGGGGGGTGTGCTCCATTGCGCTACAGCTTGTTTGTAGATATAATTTCTACAGACAAGTTGTATCGTACTTTGTGACAAAGCCCGATAAATTACTCCATCACGAACACACACACACACACACACACAAAAATAAATAAATAAAAGGGATGAAAAAAAACAAAAAAAAACTTGCTGCTGCGAATGAAAATAAATTATCCACTTTCGGTCGGTTTCTAGGAGCGCGACTTTTGTGGTTCTACTTTGAGACCCAAGTATCTCTTTTCTTGCGGAGAGTGCCCGGCTAGCACAAAACAGCGGGCCAACGTCGGACCGACAGCGATACGACGTAAGTTAGCCCGGCTTTAAGACGTCGTATCGCTGTCGGCCCGACGTTGGCCCGGCACGCTTTGCTGGCTTGGTTGAGCGGATGATGCAAAACCGATCGCTTGGATTTTTATCGTTTTATTGCACTTTATTTACGTCAGAGTGCAGTCAAATTATTCTCTCTCTCTCTCTCTCTCTCTCTCTCTCTCTCTCTCTCTCTCTCTCTCTCTCTCTCTCTCTCTCTCTCTCTCTCTCTCACACACACACACACACACGCAAAAAAAAAAACAAAAAAAAAACAGCGGGCCGACGTCGGGCCGACAGTGATGTCCCGAAATGCTATGCTACAGCAGGCCAATGTTGGGCCGACAGTGAATATCCCGAAATGATGTGTTGGCTCTCTCTCTCTCTCTCTCTCTCTCTCTCTCTCTCTCTCTCTCTCTCTCATGATTGAGCACTAGTGACAACTAAAATAAAGCATCGTTGAGGAAACGTGATGGAAATGTTTCGAGGTGGATGGGACTAGTTCAAACTGAGGCTGCGCGTGAAATGGCAATTAACAGAGTAAGGTGCTCATTCTGTCTACATTGTTAGTCTACATTGTTAGTTGACCTTGATTATTGGATGGGTATTATAAGGTAGTATTGGTTTTTTCGCATATGACGTCAGTACAAATGTATACGTCACATGTTTTTGTTCTTGTTGTTGGCAATATACCTCTTATGGCATGGAACAGGCTCTTCGAGGTTATTTTTGACACAAATGGAAAAATAAATTAAACATCGTGTGCGTATGGGAGTTCAGATTTGCCGTGAAAACCTGATGAACTGCAGGCGGGGTAAACAAATCTGTAGCTGGGCACTTTCATTATAAATTAGAAAAACAAAATATGAGCATACAGGTATAAATATTTTTGGTAGCTGTATGTTTTAAACAAAATACTTGGTTGTAAAATGTGCCACTGGGTACCAACAATTTTCTGTGAAAATTTGAGGTGAATGTGTCCACTGGTTCTTTTACAATACATAAATATGTCAATATTTTGGGACAAAAAGGCAGTCTCAATATGGAATATTCAATGTTCAGCACGCTGCTACTCTAAGTCTGGGGTGATTTTTCAAAAGGATTTGTGTTTTTGTAAATGCTCATATGCCAAAATTATAGTGTGTAAAAAATTATAATCGTCTGTTCTATAATTCAGAAAAAATCATCAAAAGATGATAACCTCGAATTTGTCCCAAAAAATGTCCTCTACAGAACATAGCCATAAAAACATCAACTTCTGTATGTTATTAGGACAGGATTTTGATTAAAAAAAACAACTTCAAAATCTAAATAAGTGAATAAAACACCTTCCTTTCAGGTAAATATCATATCTAATGTATTGTGTCAATCCAAAGTGCTGCACATTCAATTGTCCCAAAAAAATGTCCTCTACAGAATTGCCTTTTTTCTGTTCTGTACTTTCTATGATGGAAAAAGGTTGTTTTAGAGCATGCATTAGTAGATTATTAGAGGATTTTAGAAAGATAAAAGCTGACATTTCAGTGGAAATAAAACCAAATACAAGAAAATAGCAAATGTCCTTTACAGAACGTTAATTATTGATTTTGAAATCTTCACTATACTCTAACAGTGCTCATTCACACACCCTAATTTTATTAGGTGTTCCACCCAGAATGATTTTGTCCCTAAATATCGCATTGCATCATGCTTATGACTTTCTCATTTAAGTGAATTCACAGATTTGATGCTTGACATATGTAGTTTAGTTGGGGAATCAAAACAGAAGTTAGAATTATCCACAAAGTGTTGAATATTTTTCCATCATAATACTCTCCTGGCCATATTTTCCAAATTTGATTCTTCTTAAGCAACCTGGTATAGCATGGATTCCAAAATATTCCACCTGTGAAGACAAGTACATATTGTTCTGTAGAAGACATATTTTTGGGACAAATTTCAGAAGTCCCAAATAGAGCATTTTCTGAACTATGTTATCATAATTATACATGGATGGTATCTTATCTCCCTTCCTGTTTCTTCTATTTTTGAATATCTACATGTATGCTAATTTTTCTGTCCTGTTTCCTCTATTTTTGTCTGTGCTAATTTTTCTATTATTCCATAAATATTTTCTTCGTTCAGCACATTATAAAACCTTTGTCATTATTGTTCAAAAGAAGATTACAATTGTTTACATTAATAAATTAAACAGTCCCCTGAAGTTAACATTGAAATGTTGCTGATATACTGTTTGTTTGTTTGGAAGTTTAATATCCCCAGCAACACTGCATAGGTCATTTTGGAGACATTGCTTCCAATTTTGTGGGAGTTTTACCCGACAATGAGAAGAAATGACGTCTCAAGCCATTTCGCCAAATGAAGCCAGTAGGGTTAATATGCATGGATTGTAGGACTCGCACCGCTCTGCCTGAGCAGACTGAGATCCTCTAAGCGACTTACCTGTACTCGTGTAAAATCTAAGGACGAGAGACCATAGTCCCCTATTACCAGCCCCTGCCTCATTATTTCTACCCACGTCTGTCTGAACAAATTCTTCTGTCACATTATATGTGTTCCCTTCTTTCTACACTTCTTAAAAACACTATTTATTTTGTGATTTTTTTTTCTACAGAAAATTTAAATATCTCAAATTCCCCGCTGGGGCGCTGTCATATTTGCAAATTGGGCCGAGTGGTAAGAAATTATTTATTTTAAGGCATATGGGATACAGAGTATTTTATCAGATACTGGGATTGTGTAGTAAGAGTTGGCAAGATGAGATACGCAAGATGAGATACATGTACCTGTTTTCCTCCTAGCCAACACTGAGTTTTGTTTGGGTGTGACATAACTGCAAATTCAAGCTTACATCTATTCAGAGATAAAACTATACCCTGCCAGTGTGCCTAGCTGCATAAAACCTGTACATTGAACCCTACGCCCTAATCCTTGTATGCTATCCATTCCTCATCAGCAGTGAATATTGATCATTTGTAAGAACCCTGAAGATCATTAGTCAGGTGTACAACCAATCAGGTGCCCCCGCCCATCAGGGTTTAAAGAAATAGATGGGCTGCATGATGCTTCCGCGCAGAGCTGAAATCGACAACCTTTGCCTCACTCAACTTTCCCAGTATCAGACAGAGATACAAATTGTATGAAGCAAAATTACTCAACCATAAAATATTGTCATCCCACTACAGTTTGGTTGGTTTATCCACTGCAGTTTGTTTGGGTAGGTCATACATGCAAGAATCAGGATAATTGCTATCTAGAGATTAAACTGTCCTATATGAGGTTCATTGAGCTGAAAGATATTGTCTTTTGCTATGTAAGTTATATGGTAGGCAGACAAGACTACTTCTATCTTCGGATAGATGTCAAGGCCGGCTGTTCGAGCTGTACAAATTTTAAACAGATCCGAGGATCGATCTAACTCTTCAGTAAATTGTCTGTCCTTTCAGAGATTGGTCTATCAAACAGATTCATCTGTACAGTAAAATTAGGAAATTCAGAAATTATTTATTCCTGTATTTTTGTCAGTTTGTTGATGACACACCTAAAAAATTAGTTATCATATTAATTTTCGATAATTGTTTGAGATCTGCAGTAAAATGTGCCCTCTTTAGTACAGTAAGAAATCTGACACTGGCCAATTAACTTGTCCATCAAGAATGCTTTTGAGCTTTGTGGAAAAGGTTAGTAACTACTGTTACTACCAGCAGTTCTCTTGATACCAGCCTTTTAGGCATATATCACCAGGATATTTTATTATAACAATTTATGCTGAAAAACTGCCTCATTGACACAGTTATAAGACCAATAACTTTAAGAAATTTAAAAATGTTTTCAGAAGAAAACTAAATCCCACCAGCATAAAAAGCATATGGGCCAATAAAATATGTGGCCTTGAAAATGTGGTCAAGTCTTTGTTTTGCAATAAGTTTAGCAAGATTTCTTCATCTTTTATACCCTAAAATTTAGGCATTCAATAATTAAGAACAATTACCACAAACTCATTAAAACATTCATCACAGATATAGCGTGGCAACATGCTTAACATTAGATATAAATGATATTCTATTCAGAGACTGCCTTTTATCCCAAAATACTGACAGAACCAATGGGCATATTCACCACAAACTTACACAAGCAGTTGTGAAAGGGTAGCCTGTGGCACATTTAACAACCAAATATTTTATTTAAAACATACTACAACCGAAAATATAAAGTTTTAGACATGTATGCTCATATTTTGTTTCTGTAATTTAGGAGGAAACTGCCCAAAATTTTATTACAATTATGAACGCTGGGCTAAATAACCTCTAATGTTTCTGACACTGCTTTGTTGCAAATTTTGTTGTTTTTTTTACATTGATGTGGCTCAAAAATTTATGTTCTGTAGGGGACACATTTTTGGGACATGTTATTTTAGTAAATAGGTATGTCAGCATTAAACCCTCTTACTTTAATAAAAATCAAAAATGAGTTCCTTTAAGAGCAATGGAAACATTCATAAGAAAGAAGTTGGGTCATACTACGTAGTTTCGGCTAATAAAGCCTCATCAGTGACCCTGTAATGATCCGGCAAAGAGAGCCAGAGGAAACATACTACAATTTTGCGAATTTCGAATAGGCAGTCGATTCAAAGACTGGTATAAATCAAAATGGGGTCCAAATAATTAAAAACATGTCTAGAATATGAGTCCAAACCAATAAATATTTCCGATTTCTCAGAATATTCACGCTGATCTCAAAGGACCAAAAGTAAAATATAAACTGCACTATGGTTGATGTACGGGGAGACGTTTTACGGCCGCCACACGGCACAACACCAGCTGCAGTGAAGGCAAATAAAAATCAAAAATGAGTTCCTTTAAGAGCAATGGAAACATTCATAAGAAAGAAGTTGGGTCATACTACGTAGTTTCGGCTAATAAAGCCTCATCAGTGACCCTGTAATGATCCGGCAAAGAGAGCCAATCACATGTATACTACTAGTGTTCTTACTAATAACAAATCACTTGATAACCTTACTTTTATTTTTACTTTGTTAGTTGTGCTCAGAATTTTACACGAAACTATTCATATTTCATCTCTTTGTAACTCTTTGCTGGGAAGAATACTTGTTTTTGTTTCATAAGATTTCCGTGTTAGTTTTTCTAATAGATATAAACTGAAAGAATATGGCAATATGCACTTATGCTATTGAATTCTCATAGTTTTACTATGATGTCCCAAAAATATGTCCCCTACAGAACTAATTATTTAGGATAATTGACACTGCTGTAAAGAAAAGAACCAAGCCATTATGCATTTGTTAGATTGACACACAGACATTTATATACACCAGTTTTGCTTGTAACTGAAAGCTTATGTAGGAAATATATTCTATTTCAGCAGTTTTTATAGTATTTACCAGTAACTGGTTTTAGCTGGAAAACTAGCCACTTTGATATATATACTAGTTTTAATAAAGTTTGTTTTTACTGTTTAGATTCACATTTGAGGATAAACTTCTGTTTTGACCTAAATCCTGTGTGTTTCCTGCTTTATATAGTGTCCCTTTTCTAATGTCCTCTCCAGAACACTGTTCTGTAGAGGACATATATTTGGGACATCTACCAGCATCAAAATCACAGTATGTATCTAAATAAAACTTTGTGAGTATGTTTACACCAGCATAACTTGCATGTTTACTAAACACAGCAGATCTGCTGTGCCCATGATTGAAAATACAATTAATGAAAGAAGGGTAAATTAAATTTTTAAGACAGGTCCCATAAGGACATTTGTAAGGTATCCAAAATCTTTTTGAATGAAAGGTTTTGGGTACTTCAAGTCACTTATACCACCCCACCCCATTCCACCAATATGAAACAGTTTCTTAAGCAACATATCATCGCATGCTTTTTGGCAGCCTGAAAAATGAAACATTGTCTTTTTTTTTTAAAAAAAAGATACTTTTGACTTAAAACCATGATTTTTTTTTTAATAAGCCTAATGGGAACCAGTTTGTTTTTTTCCTATACAATTCAAGGTATGTACAGTTGAATAGAATAAGGGAAAACACTCTGGGAGGCTACTTTTTTCAAGCACCCTGTGAGACTGTTTTTTCTAATTTATAATGAAAGTGCCCAGCTGGGGAAATACTTCAGGGTTAGTCTTTTCGTCTCATTATTTTCCTGTGTTTACTGCCATGTTGGATGGCTTTTGTTCCTGTTCAACGACCGGAAGTAGTTCAGTTTTTTTGGAATAAAAAAATGGTCAGACATAGATTTTCCTGAAATTTAACTCAGTTGCAGATTATTCAATTGCCGATTTAATGATTACGGTGAAAAATTTCCAGTTTATCGCTAAATATATTATTTTTTGTCTTTTCTGAACCCCCTGAAACGACCCAGATTTTTCTGAAGTTTACCGCATTCTTATTCACTATTTTTGCTGAGAATCGTGTTTGTTTTGTATTTTTCATCGGAAAGAAATGCGCACAAAGTTTCAAATCTGTCTATTTTTCAAAGGTGAATTTTAACAAACAGGCTTTGTCAAAAGCATGAAATTCAGACTCGACAGGCTTTTTCATCTTTAAATTATAGTCCCATCGAATTTTGGCACGAGAAAAATGTTTTTAAATCTACCTACGCCGGCCTCTGAGATTCGCTACTGTTATTATGCAAGAAATCACCAGTCGAAAGAACGTGACTAGTGACGTCATTAAAAGCCGCCGTTTGATGACGTCACGTGTAGATTCATTGACGTTAAACGGGGAATCATTATTTTTGTTCGCATCAAAAACATCATAAAAGGAAATAAATGTGAGTGATACAGTCAATAATTTTGGCGGGGTTCCTTAAAACAATAGCAGTAGGTTGTGCGAATTTGAAGGAATTAACAAGATTATTGCCGATTTTCAGCGTGTTAGAATTGAAATAGATCAGCTCTAGTCTGTGATTTGTTGAGTAATAAATCACAGTTTAGAGGTCAGTGGTAAAGTAGATCAAATCACGAGCTTCGCGCTCGTGATTTGATCTTCTTTTCAACTGACCTCCAAACTGTGATTTATTACTCAACAAATCACAGCTAGAGCTGATCTATTTCTTAATTATCATTTCTTTATTTGAATAATTTCATGGTACTATTCAGCCTACAGTTAATCGAAATTAAAGTAAACGGGCTTGAATTAAGAAATAGGTCAGCTCTAACTGTGATTTGTTCAGTAATAAATCACAGTTTGGAGGTCAGTTGTAAAGTAGACCAAATCACGAGCGCGTAGCGCGCGTGATTTGTCTACTTTCAATTGACCGACAAACTGTGATTTATTACTCAACAAATCACAAACTAGAGCTGATCTATTTTGATTGTAACAGGCTGAAAGTTGGCAATAATGTTGTTGTTTCCTTCAAAATCTCACAACTTTTCGCCATTGTTAGAAGAAATCCCGCTTAAATTATCGACTGAAACACATGCATTTATATCCTTTTCGATGCGAGAATATGACGTTACACCGTCTAACGTCAAGGAAACCGACTAGTGACGTCATTAATTGGCAGTTTTTAATGACGTCACTCTTCACGTTCTTCCTTGTCGTGATTTGTTGCAGAATAAAACACAGTTATTTTCCATTGCCTATATAGGCGCGTTGTGTTAGAATTCTTGATCTATCAGTTTGTTCTCTATAGTCCTGCATCCAGTTACGTGTTTCATTGCGACGATAAAAAGTGTAGAATTTCAGTCACCATTAATCAATTAGACAAACAATAGTAGAGTCCGCAGCAGCGGCATGTAATACTGAGAAAGCTTCTGCAATAGTTTTTGTGAGGACTATATGATAGTCCTTCTTTCTAAGAGTTTGGATATTATACTATGATCTGAACGTTATCAATATCAACCTTAAAGACGCAAAGAAAAATTGTATCTGAAAATTGCGTCTGTTTTTGTCGTCTACAACATCTTCTGGGAATTTTTAAAATATTTTTGCATACATGCAAACTTTGTCGACCCTGATTAGACTGCCACTAGAGGAGCATTCTGATCTGAGTCCACACTGTTTGTAAAAAGAAAAAAAATGAATTTTAAAGTCACACACAGACAAAAAAAAAAACAGTTGGCAATTGTTGTGATTGACGTCTTAAAGGTGACGAATACACCGTGAAGAAGTTAATAGGAGTTATGCCGCTGAGGTAAGGTTGTTCTATATCACTGATTCTGAAATTGCTTGTTGTCTGTAGTCAGTATTTTGTTTTCATTTACCACTCTCCGGGCTAATTCAACAGACGACAAATTATTGATATTTTCCTTATTTTTACAAGAAAACAGGACTTGAAATCTCATTGAAATTCCTGTTTACTGGAAAAAATAAAAATAATTCAAAATGTCGTCTGCTAAAAAAATATATCCAGCAAACATAGCTTTAACTAACTGTTCGTGTCACGCGAAGAACGTGCCCATCATGTGAACAAGTCCGTGAAATAAAGACCCCCTAAACCCCACTTCATATAAACAAACTGGGGTTTACAGAGGTAAACATTATTTTCCTTATCTCTTCTCCAAGACATAGGTTGTGGGTACTCGTTAGAACCGCCTCAATGAGGCAGTTCTAACGAGTACCCAAAGCCAATGTTAGGAGTATAACTAAGAAAAATATTTAAAAAAATCATCAGAAAAAATTGCCTTTTTTGAGATTTTAACCCATATATGCCTAGTGGCCCTTTTTTGGGACGTTGGCAAACAGTGTAGACCCAGATCAGACGCCGCAGAACGCGGCGTCTGATCTGGGTCTACACTGTTTGCTCAAAGAACATACATTTTTGTACAACTTACATTAAACAAAACAAATCTGACACCTCTATAATTGAAAATGGACAACTCCAAATTTATAAGATGGAAGATTCCATTGTCATATATGGGTTAATGTACTACATCACACGGGTGTCATCGAAATGCTTTGGGCGTGGGTTAGACACAAATCAGTCTGCTGAGCTCCAGAGACTTGCAAAAGTCTTGACATATTAGTACTATCCTAGTACTATATAATACTACGGTACTATCCTATAGTCATGATAGTACTATTGTACTATCCTAGTGTGTGTGGATTCGGGTTTAACGTTGCTTTCAACACTTTTTCAGTCATATCACGACGGTGTCTGGTTGCGACAGGGGGCTCAATGCTCACTTTTATAGTGCTGCCTCACTGAAGTATCATGTCCCAGACACATTACATGATACCACACCCAGTCACATTATCCTGACACTGGGTCGACCAGTCCTAGCTCTACCCCGTAAATCTGAGTGCCAAGCGAGGAGCAGCCAGCACCATTTTTAACGAATTTGGTATGCCGCGGCCCGGGATCGAACCCGTGACCTCCCGTTCCCCGGAGCGGACACTCTACCAACTGAGCTATCGGGGCCGGTGTGTACTATCCTAGCAGTGGAAGCCTTCATGGCGTAGTGGTTATGCTACTCAAATTATAAACCTGGGTTCTTCGGAGAGTCTTTAAACCGAGGTCCTGTCTCCGTATGACATTAGCTGTTGGTGGAACGTAAACTTCAAACACACACACAATCATTATTTTGGGTAGAATGCAATGTGTATAGGCTACAACAAGTTCCGTTTATTCTGATGGGACACAGAAAGCGTTGATGTGTGTTTGATTTGAGGTTTAACGTCCCCGTCAACACTGTATAGGTCATTTTGGAGACGTTGCTTCCAATTTTGTGGGACATTTACACGAAAATCGAGATGCAATGACATCCCTAACCCTGTCGCCCAATGAAACCAATAGGGTTTATAAGCATGGACGGGCCGACTCGCACCGCTTTGCCTGGGCAGGCTTAGATCCTCTAAGCGGTTTACCAGTACTCGTGTGCGGCCGGTTTCAGCTCTGCGTGGAAGCATCATGCAGCCCAGCAATTTCTTCAAGCCCCGGTGAGCGGGGGGCAATCAGAAAGCGTTGAAGGATGATGAACATGTACAAACCATATATGTTCATGAACTATGTGTACTGACAATTTGTTCTAGCAAGGGTTATCCTTTGGAAGCAAGGAATACATCACAGAACTGGAAAATCTGGAGTGCACATGTTTTCTGGGCCAGACTAGCTTGTTTCGGCCAATTAGGCCTCATCAGTGACCCTCAACTATTTTCAAAATTCGACAATAGAATCAATGATCCCAAAGGACAAGAAAATACAATAGACTTAAAAGGCTGGTGATTGAAATGTTATTCTGTCATAAATATACAGTAAAATTCCTATATAAAGACCACCTTTGGGACTGTTCGAAAGTGGTCTTAAAGACCACTTTTGAACAGTGCCAAAGGTGTTCGCCCACTAGAGCACACTGGGTGTAGAAATCACAAAGAAAACGTGCCTGGAACCTTAAAATTTTGCCCTTAAAGCATAAGATGCCTTAAAGTGGTTTAATAGTGGAATTTCATTGTATTTAACTGTCAGGATGAGATTTGTCTGGGCTTAAAAGCCTTCCTTCCGTGTAGTTTGAAAAAAACTCACAATATCTATCCAGTATGCGTGCTTTATTCGTACAGGCGAAGCGGCCCAAAAATGGGTCAATAGTACATCACGTGAACAAGTCCGTGAAATTAACATCCCCATAAACCCCACTTTATATAGGGAAATCTTGGGTTTACAAGGGTATCCATTAGGGCTGGCTAATCGGAGCTTAAAAGATAATCGATTATCAGTCCTGTCATTGCGATCGATAATCGATTAGTAATCGCTAAGGTTTTTGTCATTATTTTACCTGTCTGACTTTCTGTCTGAGCATGACTCTTACGATATGTTGCACTTTACCATATGTATATTTGAACAGACAGGCCTGAGCAAACAGTGTAGACCCTGATGAGACGCCGCATCATGCGGCGTCTCATCAGGGTCTGCACTGTTTGCCACTCATTTTAGCTATTGTATGCATAACTCTGGGTAGTCATTTGTACCTATCAAGTAATCGATTAAAAACAAATCAGAAATGATAATCATTTTTGTGGAATTTATCGATCGATTAATCGATTATACGATTAATCGTGGCAGCTTTAGTATCCATTATTTTTCTTAGTTCTGCTCCAAGACAAGGGTTGTGGCAGCCGTTAGAACCGCCTTATTAAGGCGGTTCTAACGAGCACCCGCAATCTATGTTTGCAGAATAAATGAGACAAATATTTCGGATTTTTATAAGAAAAGTTGGCCTTTTGGAGATGTGAAAAAAATGCACAATGTCGCACAGGTGTTATCGTAAAAAAGCAAACACCACTGGCAGTGTTGGTAGGTGGATTGTCTCTCGTTGATAAATGCACTGGTTGATTACGGCCGCGTTAAGGTTGACTAAACATTCCTGCAGTGTCAACACAATATGGCGAACGTTGGTAACGGAAGTGACTTCAGCATTAAAAATCCGCGCTAAAATGGAAAGTATGCTAGAAAAAGAATCCAATATGGGTGTGAGGGGTGGATAGAAAAATCCGTCCCTCGGGATCACTGTCCGGCATCACGAGGCTTGCCGAGGGACAGTGATCCCGAGAGACGGATTTTTCCATCTACCCCTCACGCCCATATAAGATTCTTATATTGTTACCCTGATGAAAAGAAAAAATGGGAGGTGGAGCTTCAAGTCCGAAGTTTAGAAAAAAAAACGTAACCCCTTCTCTCAGGCTGTAACTCAGATTCATTTATCAAACATTAATGGTACTCGCTGAACTGGTTTCCCGACTGTTACACTTGGAAAGATTACTATGCAACCGATGTTTAAATTACATTACCTAAGTACCTTACATGAAATGCCCTTGACCTCCGTTAATAGTCTGATTCAGAGTTAGTAATTTATTTCTTCATATTAATCTGTGCAGGCATCTGTATCTGTATTAGAAAAAATGCACATGCAAACCTTTGAAATATTTTCAAAGTTCGTACGCCTATTAATCATTGATGCTTTTCTGTTGTCATCTTCGTAATTGTGCTGCCTGAGCCGTTCAGTTAGAAAGCATGTTTCAAATCGAATGTTTCAAAGAATGCTTTGATCAGCTAGCACATTACACAGTCTTAGAAGGCCTTTATGCGGACTGAACAAATTATTTGTCTAAATCGCGACGGAAATAAGGGCGAGGATTGTGGTCACATAAAATTAATTTTAGCCCCCCACCCCTCCCAGTGGAATTCGTTTCACTGACCGTTCGAAGTCGCTTCTTCTGTCGCGGGTTATTTTTGTTATGGCTTGTCTTTGAGTGTGTGTATCGCTTATATTATTTTGTTTTGGATAGCCAATTGGCGATGTTGTGGGAAAGTAACTGTCCTTTTGGCTTTTCATTATTGATGTTTTCATTAGCGTCTAGTTGTTTCGTGTTTGTGTTTCTTGACTTTCACGAATGAAGGTCTTATAAATAATGCAAAATCGTTAAATTTTAGTATTTTAACCCTTTGCCTGCTGAGCCCGAGTATGTCTTATCTTTCAAACAATGTAGATCCAGATCAGATGGCTTCTGAATCTGATCAGGATCTTCATTGTATGTCATTCAGTTTATGAATTTGTTGCAATGATTTGCATCACGAAATCTGATTGGTTGATAATCAGTGTTCGGTGTGGCATATTTAAATACTCAGCAGGTCAAGGGTTAATAATTACAAGCACTATAAAGTTCATGCTCAATTAAGTTGGGCATTACGTAAAGTTTTACAACTTTGGGTCCTGAACTAACGTTTTGCAGTCAGGTCGGAAGAACTCGAAGACCAGTTTCTTGCGGCGTGTCTTATTTGCATCATAATTTCTAGAGACGCCTGGAGAGAGAAGTTAATCATGATTAACATTAAACAATTTATTACATGCCTGACAGTGACGGTGCTGGTTAAATCTATGAACCTAAATGTTCCTTTACAAACACGTTTAAATGCCTAAAACGTCAGAGACGTAAATGCCACATCAGATGACATCAAATATAACGTATGTTACTCACGATTCGATTCCACATAAAACGTTAACATATCGTAAAGTGAAATACGGTCGATATTTCATTTTCAATAACCTACCATGTGATATATTTTAAGTCATTACGATAACACACCTGTGCGACATTGTGTGTGTGTGTGTTTTTTTTTTTTTTTTTTTTTTTTTTCACATCTCCAAAATGGCTACTTTTCTGATGAAAATTCGTGATATTTTTTCTTATTTATACTGCAAACATAGGTTGTATGTGCTCGTTAGAACCGCCTCATTGAGGCGGTTCTAACGAGTACCCACAACCTATGTTTTTGAACAGAAATAAGAGAAATAATGTTTACCCCCGTAAACCCCAGTTTCCTCTATATAAAGTGGGGTTTCAGTGGGGAGTCTTCATTTCACGGACTTGTTCACGTTATGGTTATCACAAAAAACGGCAAGACTTCTGCGTCTGTCAAGTAACAGTGTTTTGCACCGTCGAGTTTGTCCTCTAGGCGGATCAGTAGTTTTTCAAAGTAGGCCTTTGGTCCATTGGTAGTGAAACAACTTAATATTACTAACTACAGAAGCTTTCCGTCTGCTATTGTCCACATGACAATAGCTGACCATTATATAATACAGCTTACGGTTATTTGTAGCATCACCATTCTTCTCTCTGTGTCGTCCGAGCACAGTGAATTAGAAGAGCTGCTTACCTGTAAAATCTGGACTGGGCTTAATACGATAATACACCCGTGCGACATAGTGCATTTTTCATATCTCCAAAAGGTTTACTTTTCTGACGAAAATCCATGATATGTTTACTTTTCTGACGAAAATCCATGATATGTTTACTTTTCTGACGAAAATCCATGATATGTTTACTTTTCTGACGAAAATCCATGATATGTTTACTTTTCTGACGAAAATCCATGATGTTTTTCTTATTTATACTGCAAACATAGGATGTGGATGCTCGTTAGAACCGCCTCAATGAGGCGGTTCTAACGACTACCCACAACCTATATTTTGGAGCAGTAATACGAAAAATACTTACGCCCCCGCAAACCCCAGTGGGTTATAAGTGGACTTCCATTGCACAGGCTTGTTATTGTGATGTTAAGTACTGGGTCATTGGTTAACAGTTCTACATTGTTTACTTAAAGCACTGACATTTGGGGATTAAACTTAACAGTATACGTCTCAGTTCAGAACTACTTTTTTCAGCCTACACTGAGAGCCAACTAGTATTGTCAGTGTTGTAAGTGCTTTGATTCAAGTTTTATAGATTTAGATCGATCGATTTGCAGTTTAACCCTTATCCTTCTGAATATTCAATAGCCACACCCATTCTGACTTCGGACAAATCAGATTATTTGATATAATTTATTCCTATAAATTCATAAACTGAATGTCAAACAGTGTAGATCCTGATTAGATGGCTTCTTCAGAAGCCAATGGATCTGGATCTACACTGTTTGCAAAGATAGGGGTTGTCGTGTAGAGCAGGATAAGGGTTTAGGGTTAACGGATCTATTTTATTTATTTTAAAATTTTAAGAAAACAAACACATGTATTTCAAACAAACAATGAAGACAGAATGTGGCGTCTGAGCTGGGGCTGTCCTGTTTGCGTATGTTCCTTTATGGGGTGATAGGAATATAAAAGTTAAGCTAGGGACGGAACTGCTGCAATATGCATTTCAAATTCCATGTATCTACGAGTACGTCGATTTTCTATAATAATGACGCTGGGGTTTGATTTAATAATCCCGCAGTTTGATTTGTGATAATTACGTTTACTCTCTGTATTTTCTCTGTAGTTCTTTCAACAGATATTACTTTAGTATTGATTGTCCCATACTGCAGCTGCACATATATATATAGGCATCTTATATTCGAAACAATATCCGCTTCTGATAATTTGGTTATTCCTTCGGTGTGTAGATTTTCGTTCAAAATATGCAGTCTCATGCACTTGTATATGTAACGCGACGTCTGATTGGATAGCGTCAGAATTTGCAACAGTATATATTGATCTTATAGTGTGAAATTTTCGGCACGAGCTCATATGTCGAATATTTCACAATATAAATTCAATAAAGAAGCTTTACTTAACGTGCATGCATGCATGTATGTGTGTTTGTGCATGCATTGGTTTGTCCATTCATGTGTGTGACAAATTGTGTGTGTATGCATGTATGCATGTGTGTGCATTCAAGCATGTATGCATGCGTTTGTGCATTTGTGGGTGCATGCATATATGTGTGATTGCATGCCTGCATGCAGGTGTGTGTGCATGCATGTGTGTGTGCTTATATATACTCGCATGCATGTGTGATGCACATGTGCATGCATGAGTCTGTGTTTGCAAGTGTGAGTGCATGTGTGCATGCATGTGTGCATGCATGTGTGTGTGTCTTGCACGCATGAATGCAGGAGTGTGTGTGTACACAAGTACATGCATGTATGCTTGCACGTGTGAGTGTGTGTGCATGCATGCATGCATGCATTCATTTGTGTGTGTGCATGCATACCTGTGTGAGTGAGTGCATGTGTGCATGCGTGCTTGTGTGTACATGCGTGTATGTCTGTATGTGTGTGTGCATGTATGCATGCCTGTGTGAAATTGTGCGTGCATGCATGCATGTATGCTTTGCATGTATGCTTTGCATGTGTGAGTATGTGTTCATGCATGAATGCATTCAAGTGTGCGTGTGTGCATGCATACATGTGTGATTGCATGCGTGCATACATGTTTGTGTGTGTGCGCTTGTGTGCATGCATGTATGTATGTATGTACGTACGTACGTATGTATGTATGTATGTTTGTATGGGTATGTGCATGCATGCCTGTGTGTGTGTGTGTGTGTGTTAATGCATGTATGTATGTGTGTGTGTGTGTGCATACATGCATGAGTATGTATGTATGTACATGTATGTATGTTTGTATGTATGTATGTACGTATTATATATATATATATATATATATATATATATATATATATATATATATATATATATATATATGAAAATCAAAGTAAAGCACGATACAGGCAATGAAATAGACAAATGAATTAGCGTACAAAAATCGGTCGCACCGCAACCGGGACTCGAACCACGGATCTCCTGCATCCCGGGCAGACGTGCTAACCATTACACCACCGCGGCCTTCCGACCTTGTACGCAAATTTTAACATTTATAAACCTTTAACGTCATTAGCGCTATTTAGAGACCACATTACCGCCATAGGCGACCCTATCATTTTCGGTTCTTTTTTAACCTACGGACGGCGGCCATTTTATTCTATTTATTTATTTATTTATTAGATTTACAAATGTTCTACTGTATCAGAGTAATTATATGAAAATCAAAGTAAAGCACGATACAGGCAATGAAATAGACAAATGAATTAGCGTGTATATATATATATATATATATATATATATATATATATATATATATATATATATATATATATATATATATATATATATATATATATATATATATATATATATATATATATATATATATATGTTTGGGGGATGAATTGTTTATGCGTTTTAAAAAGAAAAGAAAAATAGAAAGAAAAAATGTTCTTCGACTGGGATTTGAACTCGCAACCCTTTGAATCAGAGTCCTAAGCTCTATCCATTATACTACAGATGTTATAAGTACATAGATCATTGTTTTACTTATTCAAACTTGACCGAGATATTCTCATGTTAATCATTCTGACCAAGTTTGATCATGATTGGACCAAAACTGTGGCCTCAAGTGTGTTAACAAGAAAGTTTACGCACGGCGGACGACGGACGACGCACAACGACGCCGGACATCTCACGGTCACAAAAGCTCACCATGAACTTCGGTCAGGTGAGCTAATAAGCTCTGTAGTGCGTCAGCCAAGGGAGCACCTAAACTCCGTTCAGAAAATCTGAATCATCGATTTTTTCGTTTCTTCCTTTAAATACTCATTTTAGCCCAGACATCTCTGTGGGAAAGTTTTAGACCTGACCCTCCGCCGACTTCTCCAACAGGTCATATACCTCTGCGACAGTCAGGGAAGGCTGTGATTATTTGGAGAAAATTGCAAAACAAAGAAATGAGACCACAGACTAAGTCCATTTGACGATGATTGTCAGGTAAAATAATAAATATTCAAATCCATGTGATGCACTTTATAAATAGATATGCAGTTACGACACACCTTACATTCGAATGGCTAGATAGAGGCTCACTGGGAACGGGGAGTCACTAGCGTAATGTGCTGTCAACAGTGGTCAAAAAGAAATATACCGATATCGGATGTGGTGTCACAGCTAATGATTTTCCATGAAGTGATCGTGCAAATAAAACATATACGCCCTTGTAATTTACAAGAGCAGTAGCCTCTTCTATATATGGTTTAAAAGGGTGTGTCGAACCTGTCAGAATGTCTTAGTCTGTGGAAGAAAATTCAGATTTTGCACTTTTCTCCAAATAACCACAGACTTTCCTGGCTATCGCAGAAGCATACGAATTGCTGGAGAAATCGGCGGAGGGTGAGGTCTAAAACTTTCCCATAGTGATGTATGGGCTAAAATGAGTATTAAACGCGAGAATCGAAAAAATCGATGATTCAGATTTTCTGAACGGAGTTTAGTAACATTTTTTGACGCATTCGGTATGGCGCTGCCGGTGCTCGAACCCGCGACCTCCCTATCCCGAAGTGAACGCTCTACCACTGAGCAAATTATGTACAAAGTAATCGGGACATTTTCTGGATTTATAATAATAATACAATATACTTGATTGGAAACATGGCGTCATCTTGTAATGCAGCTTTTAATTGGCTGCCATTTGGTTTTACGTAGCTCATAGCCATTTCCGCTTTCTACCAAATAGTACAAATTTAACAAAACAACCGAATATGTATAATGGAATGGGCATTGTGTAATTTGCGGTTTTACGGTAACAAATTCGGTTTTACGGCTCCATTGTTTGTTTGCTTTTGTTTGTTTGATTTGAGGTTTAACGTCCCCGTCAACCATACATAGGTCATTTTGGAGACTTTGCTACCAATTTTGTGGGACTTTTACCCGACATTGAGATGAAATGACTTCTCAAGGCCTGCCGCCTAATGGAACCAATAGGGTTTGTAAGCATGGACGGTTCGACATGCACCTCTTTGCCTGGGTAGGCTCAATGAGGCGATTCTAATGAGTACACACAACATCCATTTTAAAGTAACCTCTATAAACCTCTGTAAATTGGGCCCCGTCAAGCGATTTTGGTACTTATCGCCTATGCGAGCAGCGAAGGTTCAGGCGAGCCTGCGCATCCGCGCAGTCTCGCCAGAACCTTCGCTGCTCGCTCATACAAGCAGTGAATCAAGAGGAACCTTCAGACAGAAAGCCATATCACTGGCCCATCTGAATGGCTGGGCATGCGCAGTTAACATTTGTCATGACGGAATGCTCGAAGACCCAAATTCGCTTGGCGGGGCTCAATTGATCTAAACAATGGAGCTATAGGAACAATTTTCTAGGGACCCAGGAATGAGTTCGAATTTTCCATAGTAAACAAATTATCCGCATTCGAGATATCGAAGTTTTATTGTACAGTAAAACTTCGATGGCTCGAACTCCGATGGCTCGCTTACCATGGATGAGTCGAACCCGTTCTTGAGTCCGCAGCGAGTTCCTCCAAATACGATGTAGGGGTATTTTAGGAAGATTTTCTCCATTTACCTTGCAAATGTATGCTGTGTGTACTCATTAGAATCGCCTCGATGAGGCGATTCTAATGAGTACACACAACATACATTTATAATACAGAACACCGAAAAGATATCCACAATTATCTCCATTATGCCTCCTGGTATGGTACTAATAGTATCCCTCTTTGGCTCGAACTACCGCTGTCTCGAACAAAATTTCATGGTCCCAAAGTGGTTCGAGCCATCGAAGTTCGACTGTATATTGTTTAAACGTGTATAATCCGCATCATGTGTGGAGTGCTTCTGAGGAATCAGCTGTTTTATGTGAATCTAGATCTATAGTGAATGTTCTTAGTAATTCTATAAGATATTGTACGCCTATGCCTTTTGGTAAGAGCAGCCTCTCATTCCCTTTCTTTTACATTTATGTGTTTTTGTTTCCAAGTTAGTGTAGAGGTAAATCAAGTATATAGAACATTAATATAAGGCAAGAGACGTCTAACTAGAAGCCGTTTGAAACATTCCAATAACGCGTATGAATATCAGGGGCCGGAGACAAACTGCCAGACTTTTTTTTTGTTTGATTTGAGTTTTAACGTCCCCGTCAACACAGTAAAGGTCATTTTTGAGACATTGCTTCCAATTTTGTGGGACTTTTACCCGACATTGAGATGAAATGACATCTCAAGCCCTGCCGCCCAATGAAACCAATGAGGTTTACAAACATGGACGGTCCGACACTCGCATCGCTTTGCCTCGGCAGGCTTAGATCCTCTAGGCGGTTTACCAGTACTCGTGTGCGGGTCGGTTTAAGCTCTGCGTGGAAGCATCATGCAGCCAATCTATGTCTTCAAGCCCCGATGGGCGGGGACCGCCCGACTATTTGGAAGAAGGACATGTAATGCCAATCCATCACAAAAACACGCCTATATAATTATGACCTCTCGAACCCCACTTTTATATAGTAAAACTGGGGTTTTTAGTGGTAAACATTATTTTTCTTATTTCTGCTCTAAAATATAGATTGTGGGTACTCGTTAGAACCGCCTCATTGAGGCGGTTCTTACGTGTGCCCACACTCTATATTTGGAGCAGAAATAAGAAAAATATCACAATTTTTCATCTGAAAATTGTCGCTTTTTCGGCGGTAAATTAACAGTGTATTTGAATAGGCGTGTTTTCGTAATGTTATATATTGTTTAAACGTGTAGGCCTTTATAGTCCGCATCATGTGTGGAGTGCTTCAGCTGCTTAGTAATTCTCTAAGACATTGTATGCCTATGCCTTTAGGTAAGAGCAGCTACTCTCAATGCCTTTAGGTAAGAGAGCTACTCTCATTTCATTTCTTTTATGTGTGTTTTATTTCTAAGTTAGTGTAGAGGTTAATCAAGTATATAGAAAATTAATATAAGGCAACAGACATCAAACGTGAGAAACATTCCAATAACGCGTATGAATATCAGTGACCGGAGACAAACATCCAGACTATTTTTTTTTTTTGTTTGGTTTGATTTGAGGTTTAACATCCCGTCAACACAGTAAAGGTCATTTTGGAGACGTTGCTTCCAATTTTTGTGGGACTTTTACCCGACATTCAGATGAAATGACATCTCAAGCCCTGTCGCCCAATGCAACCAATAAGGTTTATAAGCATGGACGGTCCGACAGTCGCATCGCTTTGCCTGAGCAGGCTTAGATCCTCTAGGCGGTTTACCAGTACTCGTGTGCGGGTCGGTTTCAGCTCTGCGTGGAAGCATCATGCAGCCCATCTATTTCTTCAAGCCCCGATGGGCGGGGACCGCCAGACTATTTGGAAGAAGGGCCTGTGCTGCCAATCCATCACAAAAACACGCCTTTATAATTATGATCCCTCGAACCCCACGTTTATATAGTAAAACTGGGGTTTATAGGGGTAAACATTATTTTTCTTATTTCTTTCTTACGCATACCTACAATCTATATTTTGAGCAGAAACAAGAAAAATATCACCTTTTTCGTATTAAAAGTTTCGTTTTTCAGCGGAAAAAGCTGCAATGTATTTGTATAGGTGTGGCTTCGTAATGTACGTGACTTTTCTGATTGGCACGTACTTAACTCATGCCAACTTGATGAACAACTACATTCAAGTCCTGTTGAAGGAGATTGATTCTTTAGCATTCAAATTAGATTGTTCTCGACAATTTTGTTCGACAAGAACGCGTTCTGATGGATATAATTCTAATTGGTTGCTTTTCAGAGTTAGAGTTTCTCCTGAAGAAACTCCAAAGTCCTCATGTCTTTATTCGAATGGTACCTTGCCAACTTTCCATAATAGGATCTTCAACATTTCTGCGTCTTTAACATAAGCATCGATATGCGCAGTCGTTTCTTTGCAGTTTCTCATACGTAAATAGGTTATAAATTGTTGGTGTCAGCATTGGGGTATGTGTGTTCCTTCCTGTCACTTTCTAATTCTTAATCGGCTTCAATAAGCTGTACGTTTATCAGGGCATTTTCTTGTCATGTATTATTTTATTTCAAATGATGGTATTGTTTAGGGTGGGTCAGTTGACCCCTTGCTTTCTCTTTTGTTTGCTTGTGTCAGTTTTACCTCTTTTTGAAGACGTTGTTTCTGAATTTTTGAGGACGTTCATTCGACATTGAGACGAAATGACATCTCAAGCCCTACCGCCCGGCTAAAAAGGACATGGCGTCTGGTCCGGGTCTACACGCTTTGCTTTTTTATTATAGAAAAACTTGTTTGGTTTGTTCGATTTGAGGCATAACATTCCAGGCAACACTATTTAGGTCATTTTGGAGACATTGCTTCCAATATTGTGGGACTTCTACCCGACATTTCCGCCCCCGCCCATAGGGGCTTGAAGAAATATATGGGCTGCACGATGCTTCCACGCAGAGCTGAATCCGGCCTGCACACTAGTACTGGTAAACCGCTTAGAGGATCTAAGCCTTTCCAGGAACCGCAGTGCGAATAAAAACCCTATTGGTTTCATTGGGCGACAGGGCTTGAGATGTCATTTCATCTCAATGTCGGGTAAAAGTCCCAGAAAATTGGAAGCAACGTCTCCAAAATGACCTTTACAGTGTTGACGGGGACGTTAAACCTCAAATCAAACAAACAAAATCTACCCGACATTTGAGATTAAAGCCGATCCCTGTCGCGCAAGGAAACCGATTGGGGTATCGGAGTCTAACTGTTGGTTTTCTTTTGCTCCAGCATTTCAGTGGTTTCTTGCTGTCGAGTCTTCACCATTTTTGATTCATGTCTGTGGTTGTTTGATTTTTGTGTTCTCGGAGATGTTGCACTGACCTGTTAGGAGGCCTTCATGCGGATTGAACAAATTATTTGTCTAAATCGCGACGCCTAAGGGCGAGGATTGAAGCTGCGTAAAATCGATTTAACCCCCCCCCCCCACACACACACACACACACACACACACACACACATTGGAATTCGTTTCACTGACCGTTCCAAGGCGCTTCTTCTGTCGCGGTTTATTTTTGTTATGACTTGTGTTCTGAATGTGTGTATCGCTTATATTATTTTGTATTTTGTGTCTAGTTATTCCATGTCTGTGTTTCTTTCCCTTTGCTGTCACTGATGGGAGCTGTGGGTTGCATGAGCGGTCCGACTCGCACCACTTTGCCTGGGCAGGCTTAAACCTTCTACGCGGTTTACCAGTACTCATTTGCGCAGTCGGTTTCAGCTCTGCATGGAAGCGCCATGCAGCCCAAGCTACTTCTCCAAGCCGCGATGGCCGGGGCGCAGAAAAACTTGTAAATATGAAAATGCACCCTAAAATAGAACTGGGCCTGCCTCGTTCTATTAGATGGAAGATACATGGCTTCACCACAAACTTAATAGCTTCGTTAATATATTCGTTATAGAAAAAAAGTCTGATATGGCAATTAATGTGCCGGTGCATTAATCCGCTGTTTATTTCCTATGAAATATATTAATGCATGAATGATCTAATAAACCATTCCCTTTGAAATAAAACAAACGAGTATTTGATGGGACTCATTCGTGAAAGCTTAGGCAATTGATGTTTACTTAATATCAATTATCTGGTGATGAATATCCTTATACGACTGGATAGCTATGTCCCTCCAGACATTCAATTGATACAAGCTGTAAAGTGGAAGCCTTAGCAACCACGAAATGTGATAAAATATGACTACGCAATACTTGTGCACATTTTAATACCACTTTCGAAATGCCCCAAAGGTTTCTCTTATTAGAGGACAGAAGCTTTAATCGACCAAAAAATAAAACGCTGAAAGCTGAGCATTGTTTTAAGCTCACCCATATTTAAGAGCTCTTTAAAGATCAGGACCAATTTGAAAAACGTTCCATGCTCGGCTGACCCTTCCCGCTTAAGATGCCAACTCATGACAAATGGGAAATTTACCAAACGGATAATCAGATTTACATTCCTACGGCGTTTATATTTCGCAATTAATTCGATTTGACAGAGTGTCTAGTCATGTAAAAGACTTCAACACTCGTAATAAATTGTTAACTGCTGAACTTCTTAATAAGGGTTATCGGTATCATAAACTACGCAAAGCCTTTTCGAAATTTTATAGACACCATTCCAATTTAATTTCAAAATTCAATGTTGGACTTAAATCTCTTCTGCAACAAGGTCTATCGGAACCCGAATTTTATGGTGACTTAGTATATAAGTTCCGAAAAATATATAATTGCAATGACTTCAGTACTCAAATCATTCTTCGATATAAAAAGATTGGATACAACATAAATGTTATACGACAGACTGCATGCATGGTAGTTAACCCGATCACGTTTGACAATTTTGCTTCCCTCTTTAATTGCACGCCGGTGGGTCAGGCCTCAGATTCTATGACGGTTCCAGCGTAAAGGCTTACACTGAATTAGAGAGAATCTAATTTTATATAATGTTGGTTGGTGCCTGATGCTCTGTCTCTGGTTGGGCCCATCGGAGTCTTACTGTTTGTTTCCTTTTGCTCAAGCGTTTCAGTGGTTTCTTGCTGTCGAGTTCTCACCGTTGTTTCATCTTTGTGGTTGATTGATTTTTATGTTCACGGAGATGTTGCACTAATGAGTAAGGAGGCCTTCGTGCGGACTGAACAAATTATTTATCGAATTCGCGACGGAAATAAGCGAGGATTGTGGCCACGTAAAATCGATTTAAGCCCCCCCGCCCCACCCCCACCTCCCCACCCCCCTCAGTGGAACTAATTTCAATGACCTTTCCAAGGCGGTTCTTCTCTCGTGGTTTATTTTTGTTATGGCTTGTCTTGAGTGTGTGTATCTCTTATATTATTTTGCTTTGGATAGCAAATTGGCCATTTTGTTGGAAAGTAACTGTCGTTTTGGCTTTTCGCTAGTGATGTTTCCATTAGGGTCTAGTTGTCTAGTTGTTTCATGTTTGTGTTTCTTTGCCTTGGTGTCTCTGATTGGAGCTATCGCTTAAATGTATCGATTCCTGATCATTGCCTTCACTTCTGTTCAACCCATAAATGACAATGAAATCTTCCCTCTAGTTAATTTGGAGTGGTCCATTACCAATTATAGCTGTGTCAGGTTTGTTTTTGTTTGTAGCAAATTCTACAAAAATGAATGCTCGTTAAGCAAACTGTGTAGACCCAGATAAGACGCCGCGTTCAGCAGCGTCTAATCTGGGTCTGCACTGTTTGCCAATGTCCCAGAAAAGGGCCGCTAGGCATATATCATCACGTGAACAGGTCCGTGAAATTACCCCCCCCCCCCTGAACCCCACTTTATATAGAGAAAACTGGGGTTTACGGGGGTATTCATTATTTTTCTTATTTCTGCTCCAAGACATAGTTTGTAGGTACTCGTTAGAATCGCCTCAATGAGGCGGTTCTAACTAGCACCCACAACCTATGTTGGCAGTATCAATAAGAAAAATACCACGGATTTTCACAACGAAAGTAGCCATTTTGGAGGTGTAAAAAATGCACTATGTCGCATGGGTATGTTATCGCTATGTGGGTTAAAAGCGCATGCGCAGTAAACTGATATCTTTAATCATGAAGCAAACTCAAGGGCACTTCTAAATGTCTGCAATGGCCCCCGCCCATCGGGGCTTGAAGAAATATATTGGCTGCATGATGCTTCCACGCAGAGCTGAAACAGACCCGCAAACGAGTACTGGTAAACCGCTTAGAGGATCTAAGCCTGCCTGCCTGTAAAATGACCTTTACAGTGTTGACGGGGACGTTAAACCTCAAATCAAACAAACAAAAAAATGTCTGCAAACAACAATCTGTGCCTATTCCCATACGTTAAAAGATTTCGAGAGCTCATTTTCCCAAACCATATTTATCACATGACGTCGGGTCTGGGAATGTAATAACGTCATGTATTTTTTTTTATTTTTATTTATTTATTTATTTATTTATTTTTTTTTTTTGGGGGGGGGGGGGGGGGTTTGGTTTTACGGCCCTTTCAAGATTATTTCACTCATATCGAGCCGATCGTTAATCAGAGGTGGGCGAAAACCGGAGTACCCGGATAACGTCATGTAATAAATTCGATAATCCACTAGTGGATTAAATATGCAAATTAGTTAGGTAAGCCCCGTAACGTAACATGTTTGACGTCCTTTACGACGTCGCGTTTACTTATAGCGCTCTATTGACATTTTTGTACAAAAATCGTGAATTAAATGCGTTTTAAATGTCATATGATAAATAGAATCTTGCATTCGTGCCCACGTATTATTGAATTTATTAAACTTGTTGTGGAAAAGGGATAAAATGCTCGGCAAAGCCTCGCATTTTATACCTTTTCCTCAACTCGTTTACTAAATTCAGTAATAAATATTTACATTTCTAGTGTAAAGTCTAATGTAAACCTATAGAAAACAATTGCGTTCATATTTCCATGAACGCATCGTATCACATGATTTTCAGTGACGTAAAGTGACGTCATTCTTAACCATTGTTCTCTATGGGCGTTGATGACGTCACCGCTGTTCCGCTCTTTCTAGAATAGCAGCGTGTAAATGTTTTTCAGCTTCAAAACATTGCCCTACAAGCATTCTTTCGCCCAGTGATGAGGGGCAAATAATGTAAATATAAAAAATAAACTTAATTTTTCTGCTTTTCATGAAAGTATGAACGACAGTGGGTCGCTAGCAAAGTTTACATGAACCCCTTCGGGGTTCATTTACTTTGCACGCGACCCACTGCGTTCATACTTCCATGAACTGCAGAAAAATAAATTTCATTTCTTAAATGAACACTCATGTAAGATCCTCTATATAATGGCTAAGGGTTATATTTGGTACGATGATAGATATAGGTCTCTTTTCTCAGCAATAACCCCACCCATGCCCATGTCACGGAGATTTTTAGGTTGAAGGTTTGAAGAACGCATATTCTCCAAGCCATATGTTAAATTTTATTCATATTTGGCATGATGATAGATATAGGCTCAATGTTTTATTAAGCAGTATCATGCCCATGCCTGTGCCTTCAAGGTCAACGACATGGGCTTTGGAATTTAATTATAAATCTTATGAGCTCATTTTTACAAACCATACTATTAATTTGTTTTATATTTCGTATGATGGTAGTTAAATGTTCGATGTTTTATTCAGCAATACCCCCACCTATGTCCACGACCGTAATAGTTCGTCTGTCAATATTTACAATGACCACTCTTAGTGTTACTGTTTTTGTGTTCTAAGGTGGCTGATGAGACCAATTCTAGCTTCTGAACTGTCTTTGCAGATAGAGCAACATACATGTAGTTTCTGTTGGTGATACCTCAGCTCTGGCATTGCGCTATGCCCGTTTCTGCTCAGTTTTGCTGCTTCTCATCGCCTCATATTCACTAGCACCCCTTTTGACATCACGAAAACTCGCCTATATAATTTTGACCCCCTTGAACCCCACTTTTATATAGTAAAACTGGGGTTTCCGGGGGAATACCTTATTTTCTTATTTCTGCTCTAAAATATAGATTGTGGGTACTCGTTAGAACCGCCTTGATGAGGCGGTTCTAACGAGTGCCCACAATTTATATTTTGAGCAGAAATAAGAAAAATATCACAATTTTTTATCATAAAATTTTCCTTTTTTCGGCGATAAAGGTGGCGATGTATTTGTATAGGCGTGTTTGCGTAATGATGAGGTCTGTCCTGTGCAATTTGTTCCGACGACTCTGTTAGTATGTTAAAGTCCTTGAGGTAGGCTTTGAAGGTGTCCTTATAGCGCTTCTTTTGACCACCATGGGAGCGTTTGACCATTTCTAGTTTTTCATATTGAATTTTCTTTGGCGGACGTTCCTCAGGCTTCCGGGTAAAATGGCCTGTCCATCTTAACTGTGCTAGTTTCAGAAGAGTGTGTACACTTTGCATCTCTGCCCTTTTCAGGACTTCCGCATCTGGAATCCTGTCTTGCCACTTTAAGAGTTTTCTAAGACAGCTTGTATGGAAGTGATTCAGTCTTTTGGCGTGCCGTTGGTAAACGGTGCATGATTCACATGCATACAATAGTGTTGGCAGCACCACAGCTCTGTAGACTGTAGTCGGCCAAATGCTGCACTAGCTTTGGTAATCCTGGCGTTGACTTCTTCAATGTAAACGACTCTTGACATTGTGCTCCCAAGGTAGGTAAACGTGTCTACCACTTGCAATCTTTGACCGTTCACTGTAATTTGGACTCGACAGGTGCTGGTTGATAGACTACCTAAGTGTTCTTATGCTGATTCTGAGGTCATAGCTACCACAGGAGTCAAATACTTGATCGATACCTTTTTGCATCTTCTCTTCTGTCGCAGACACTTTTGAAATATCACGGCAAAGAGGAACTCATGTTGTGCCTCCGTCTGCACCTTGGATTTGGCTTGCAACTTTCTGAGTTTGAATACCTAGGAGGTATACCATTGTCACTATCCTGGAATGCATCTGTGAGCATGGCAGAACACATCATGCTGAACAGTGTTTGGGCTAGCACACAGCCTTGCTTGACTCTGTTTTTCACAGGGAATGGATCCGATCCGAAAACTCACCATCATGTTGGACCCGTGCAAGTATACCATCGTGGAACTGCCTCAACATTGCTATGAATTTGGATGGACATCCAAACTTCACCATGATTTTCCAAAGATCCTATCGAATGACTGTGTTAAATGCTTTGGTAAGGTCGACAAAGGTCATGTAAATGTCAATGTTCTGTTCCTGACATTTCTCTTGCAGCTGCCTTGCTGTGAAGACCATGCCAATTGTTACTCTGTCTTTTCTGGACTCACAATGGCTTTCTGGCAGAAGCCCTGGCTGTTCAATGTGTTTCTACTATAGAAGGTTAAGCAGTACTCTTGCAAGGGCCTTTCCAGCAATTGCCAATATTGTTATGTCACGATGATTGGTACAGACCTGAGGGGGGGGGGCTTTCCGTTTGAATATTAAGTTTTTTTTAGCTAACATTTTCCAACCCATAAAACCATATAATGGAATTGGTCCATATTTTGTAGGATGATAGATATAGGTCCAAAGTTTTATTTAGAACCACTCCGCCTCCATGCTACAACCTCAAGGTCATTGTAGCGGTAACGGACTTAGAAATTTTATGTTTAGTTTTAAGAGCTCATATTTTCTAAACCATATGATGACTGTCCTCCGTATTTGGTATAATATTAGTTATAGCTCAGTTTTTTTTTTTCAGCAATACCCGCTCATGCAAATGGCTTTAAGGTCAAGGCCAAAGAGTTAGAAATTATGTGTTTTATATTAAAAAGTTTTAAAATAGCTATCACTTTCGACACTAGGCGTGGTTTGGCTCATAATTTAGGCCCAACGTTTCATTCAGTAGCACCAATATCCATGCCGGTGGCTTCAAGGTCAAGGTCGCGGACGTTAAAACTGTATGCAATGATTTTGTAAAACCTTTTAATAGCTGATATTTTCTGAAACGATTTGATGGATTTAGTGGAGTTGGTTCATATGTTGAATGGTGATAGATATCTGTCCAATGTTTTCTTCAGCAATGGCCCTACACATGCACATGGCATCAAGGACGAGGAGGCCAATATCAGAGGCATAAAAATACGTTACGTTTCACATTACGGTTTAAGACCTCATGTTTATGAAACTATACGATAGATTGTAGTTTGACTGGCATTTCATCCAATGCGCATTAGCGAAAGGTCAAGGTCACATACATGTAATTTGGTTTGATCTATATTTGGTGTGATGATAAAGAAGATTCCATTTATTTAGTAAATAGAGGATCTTACATGAGTGTTCATGTAGTATTGAATTTATTAAACGAGTTGAGGAATAAGGATAAAATGCGAGGCTTTGTCGAGCATTTTATCCCTTTTCCTCAACGAGTTTAATAAATTCAATACTACATGAGCACGAATGCAAGATTCTATTTATCATATGACATTTAAAACGTATTTTATTCACGATTGTTTATAACCGCTTACGTATAAGCCTGCCCAGGAAAGTGTTGATAGGTTAACTGACCGGCTCAAAAATGACCTTAATAGTGTTGACTGGGCCGTAAAACTCCAATACAAACAAAATCACGATTGTTTATAAAATGTCAATATTCCGCCGTTAGTAAACGCGACGACGTTAAGGACGTCGTACATGTAACGTTACGGGGCGTATCTAGCTAATTTGCATATTTAATCCACCAGTGGATTATCGAAAATATTACATGACGTTATTACACTCTCAGACGCGACGCCATATGATAAAACACATTTCCCTGCCCACGGTTCATCTTTAACGTAATGTCGTGGATATGATTACAAATACTTTATTCAACAACACCCCGCGCCAGTCCATGACCACATGGTCACAGCCTAAAACATTCAGGCGACCCACGCTGTCTGATAACAGCTCTTGTTTATCATGAGAATGTTATTTGTCCGGCTTATAGACTTAATGGGAAAGGGAACACCTGGCAGATTGTTCGGCCATTTTTCAAAGGGAGTCAAATTTCTGGACTTCCTGTTTACTTTTCTATAAGCCCTGTCACACGGCCAAAGGGGTCCACTCTTCAAGGAAAGAATTTGCTCCTGAGGAGTAAATTCTTTCCTTTAAGAGTTGACCCCTATTGACATGGGAAATAAAACACTTTTGCAGAAGTTGCCTCCCCGAAGGTGTTTCCATTTTTTTAATATTTAGCATAATATCTTACGGTAATCAGTTGGCATTTTGTTTCATATGAGGCTTCGGCTTCTACGAATGATATAAAGTCAATTCTTTCATTAATCACTGAATGTTAATAAAACTGATATATCTGATATGCAGTAAATGCATCAGTCCATATAAAGAGAAATAAAGATATAATTAATCATTACTGTCTGTACCACGTAATATCATATATTGGACGCAACTTGAAAAAATTTAAGCATCGATTTGAAAACGTAATTAAACTCGCAGACTGCATTTTGCTTTATCAAGCAGCAACTACTTAAATTACAGTAATATATCCGTGCGTCATAGTGCATTCTTTCATATTACCAAAAGGGTCATTTTTCTCATGAAAATTTGTGGTATTTCTCTTATTTATGCCCGTAACAGAGGTTGTCGGTGCTGGTTAGAACCGCCTCATTGAGGCGTACTCCTTAGAGTGAGTGAGTGAGTGTTTGAGTTTGACGTCCCACCAACAGCTAAGGTCATACGGAGACGGGACCTCGGTTTAAAAAGACTCATCCAAAAGTCTGGAGAAGCCCGGGATCGATCCTGCGATCCCTGATTTACAAGGCGAGTAGCGTAACCACAACACCACGGAGGCTTCATCGCGTACTCGTTAGAACCGCCTCATTGAGGCGGTTCTAACGGGTATCCACAACTTATGTCTTGGAGCGGAAATAAGAAAAATAATGTTTTCTCTGTATAAAGTGGGGTATATGGGATGACAGGAAATAACCATATATATCATTTTAAGGTTAAAAAAGAATTCAGTTTTCGTCTGGTTTCAGAACATGTAAGTTTTAACAAAACAAGAACTGAAAAAAAAAAAAAATGCTTTAAAATAACACGTTTACGTTTCCATCGTGCAAATACGCCTCTGTAATTTTAACCTCCTTAAACCCCACTTTTATACAGTAAAACTGAGGTTTAAATGGGTATACATTATTTTATCTTATTTCTCAAAAGCATATATTGTGATTACCTCACGGCGGTTCTAACGAGTACCCACAATCTATGTTTTGAACAGAAATATGACAAATATCAGGAGTTTAATCTGAAAATTTTCATTTTTTGTTGTAAAGTTTACCAATATATTTGAATAGGCGTGTTTTCGTAATGTGGACCATAAAGATCAAATAACGTTACCATGAACATAGTGGGCTTGTTTAAACAATAGTTTATATTAGTTATCATATACAATCATGAAATTACAAACAATACATTAAAGGATTAGATGACAAGCTTATATAAGCTTATGGTAATCTTCTCCTGTAAAGCTTGTTTTCCTTACTACAGTAGAACTTCGATGGCCCGAACACCGATGGCTCGTTTACCATGGATGAGTCGAACCCATTCTTGAGCCCCTAGCGAAATCCTCTACATAAGAAATAGTGGGGGATAATCAAGGAGATTTTAGTCCTTTATCTTGCAAATGCATGTTGTGTGTACTCATTAGAATCGCCTCGATGAGGCGATTCTAATGAGTACACACAGCATACATATTCATTATAGAACACCGAAAATATGTCTAGAAGTATCTCGTTATGCCTCCTGACAGTAACCTCAGTGGCTCGAACTACCCCTGTCTCGAACAGATTTTCGAGGTCCCAAAGGTGTTCGAGCCATTGAAGTTCGACTGTATATGTAATTATGAGGACTGCGTCATTTTCCATTTTAAGTTTTTCACCAGCAAAGGAGCGCCCTATCTATTCCATGTTTTCCAGTTTCCTATTTCACGTTTTCTTTCCATAGCCTCTCAGAGATGTTTACTTAATTTTTGTAATGCAAATATCTCTCGTCAGCGATGATTTCATCAATCACGAAATGTCAATTGGCTGTATCTGATACTGCATACTGTAAGATGATATACAGAAATCTACACGATATGACCCATTTACGTGTACGGCACATAGAATATTTCAGCTTACAGATTTCCAATTGCAGGGTTGTCAGCCTTGGTTTAATTGTATTTATACGAGGACTGTTCAAATATAAATGCAAGTAGGACGTTTTCTCATGCAGTAATGCGAAAATCACCTGGAAATAAATATCACAGCGTAGAAAAACATTTTACTGATACCAAACCTGTTAAAATCCGTGCCATGTATATCGTTCGATAAACACTGTCTACTCTTGTATAGTAATACAAAACATGGTTGGAAGAAGGACAGAGTACGCCGTTGAAATACGGTCCTATATTAAGAATCGTTGTATTCTTGGTATACGGTGCAAAGACATTTTTTGATGAAATATGTTCGGTTTATGGGCATAATGAAATGTCTTTTCCGACAGTTTTTCGTTGGTGTAAGAAATTCAGCTGTGGGCTAGGCTCAACAGAAGATGCACCACATGATCGTCGGCCGAAAAGAGCAACATCTGCCAAGATGGTTGCTAGAGTGAAAGAAATAGTTGCTACCGATGCACGATACACCACTAGGCAAATAGCTAGTATGGTTGGCATCTCATTAGGAGCAGCTCATACAATTCTGAAACGGGATTTGAAAATGAGAAAGATCTGTGCTAGATGGATTCCCCATCTGTTGACAGATGAGCAGAAAAAGACACGCGTTCAGTGCGACAAGAAGTTGCTTAAAAGTTTCCAAATTACAATGCACGGCCTTTCGCTAATGTCGTCACAGGTGACGAGACATGGGTTCACTTTTTTGAGCCAAAACGAAAGATTCAGAACAAAATATGGGCAACAAAGTATTGCAAAAGACCATGCATTGCAAAGCGGACCATGTACGACAAGAAGGTAATGTATGTCATATTCTTTTCAAATAAGGCCCTGCTATTCAGGTTGCTGTGCCTAAAGGCAAATATGTAAATGCGAAGTTTTACAAGAATAAAGTTCTTCGAAAATTGAAGAAATATTTCAAAGAACGAAGACCCGCAACTGGTTTGGCCAATGTCAGATTGTTACATGACAATGCGTCATCGCACAAGGCGTTCATTGTGCAAGACTATCTGAAGCAGGAAAAGGTTGTTGAACTCCTTCAATCCCCGTATTCCCCTGACCTTGCTCGTGTGACTTTTTTTGTTCTCGCGGCTGAAAAAATACCTTTCTGGTCGAAAATTTGTACAGCGCAAACACCTCGGTTCTTCAATATTCAAGTGCCTTCATAGTATACCTCGAAAAGACTACCAAAATGCATTCAATGATTGGATCAGAAGACTGAAAGTTTGTATATCTGTTAAAGGGGAATACTTTGAGGGGACAAAATAAATTTTCTTATCGAAATATATAACGGAATCATTTTTATGTGCTTAGTTGCATTCATATTTGAACAGTCCTCGTATATTGTACAAAAGTCGCAGTACCTTGCAGGTGCCCATGAGACTATCCATTACGAAACACGCCTATACAAATCATTGATATCTTTCCCGCGGAAAAAACGAAAATTTTAAGTTGAAAATTGTGATATTTTTCTTATTTCTCCTCAAAATATAGATTGCGGGTATTCGTAAGAACCGCCTAATGAGAACCCACAATCTATATTTTAGAGCAGAAATAAGAAAAAAACGTTTACCCTGTAAACCCTAGTTTTACTATATAAAAGTGGGGTTCAAGTGGGGTCAAATTTGTATAGGCGTGTTTTCGTGATGACTGATTTGTACGAAGTCCGGGTAACGGCTGTTAAAAGCCCATGTGAAGGTATGCCCATGTGACTATCGATTACGAAAACACGCCTATTCAAATGCATTGAAAACTTTACCGGCGAAAAAAAAAAAACAACAAAAAATTTAAGTTGAAAAAATGTGATATTTTTCTTATTTCTCCTCAAAATTTAGATTGCGAGTACCCACAATCTATATTTTAGAGCAGAAATAAGAACAATAAGGTTTACCCCTATAAACCCCAGTTTTACTATATAAAAGTGGGGTTCAAGGTGGTCAAAATTATATAGGAGTGTTTTCGTGATCACTGATTTATACGAAGTCCAGGTAAGGGTTGTTAAAAGCCGCGGGGTCGTTGTGAGGTCGCAGTATTGTGAAAAGTGGTTTACCTGTAGATCTGGACTGAACTCATGTGTTGGGCTTGGCACATCACGTGAACAAGTCCGTGAAATGAAGACCCCCCCCCCTACACCCTAATTTATAAGAGAAAACTGGGGTTTACGGGGGTATACATTATTTTTCATATTTTTGCCCCAAGACTTAGGTTGTGGGTACTCGTTAGAACCGCCCCAATGAGTACCCACAATCTATGTTTGGAGTATTAATAAGAAAAATATCAAGGATTTTCATCAGAAAATGGCCATTTTGGAGATGTGAAAAAATGCACTATAACGCACGGGTGTGTTATCGTAATGAACAGTGTAAACTCACACAAGGGGGCACAGAACGCGGTGTCTGATCAGGGTCTGCACTGTTATTATTGCATAAAGTAAAGGATTTAGGTGGCAAGTTCAAGTCCCCGCTCAGAGTACTCTCAGAGGCAGATGCCAGTGTTTTGATAATCTAATGCTACTAAGTCCGAAAATACATGACGCGGGTTATATCCTTTCCGCAAGAGTTGTTTTTTTTTTTCTTCTATATGATTAATTCTAGTCAATTACTTTCATAATTTTGTCGAGTTTTTCTAAAAAGAACCTCTAGTCTCATCCCGCTCAGAGGCAAAAATGTATACACTCTATTTTTCCAGAAATTTTATAGAAACGGTTGAAGTTAGATTTATGGAAACTTAATGACTGGGTAAGGCATATTGGCATAAGAAAATGCAAATTCTGTGAACGCGTCACCAGTAGCTGTTAAATCTACTTACACTGTTCCTGTGCATGTTTAGACCTTCTGAGCAGTTTACCCGGACTAAGTTTAAATTGTTTTAATTGTGAAGATCTTGCTTTATCATAGTAATTTCTAAGACCACCGCCCGCCTTGATCGCAGTCCTCAGGCCAAAAAACCCCTACATAATTATGACCCCCTTGAACCCCACTTTTTATACAGTAAAACAGGGGTTTTTAGGGGTAAACCTGATCTCTAAAAGATAGATTGTAGGTATTCGTTAGAACCGCCTCGATGAGGCGGTTCTAACGAGTACGCTCAATCTATATTTTGAGCAGAAATAAGAAAAATATCACAATTTTTCATCTACAATATATTCGATTTTTCGGAGATAAAGTTTACAATGTATTTGTATAGGCGTTTTTTTGAAATGTGAATCGCCGATACAGTGACTTATCAGGCGCATGATTTGTTTGTTGATTTGAAGTTTAACGTCACCATCAACACTGTAAAGGTCAATTTGAAGACGTTGCTCCCAATTTTATGAGACTATTACACAACATTGAGAAGACATGACGTGTCAAGCCCTGCCGCCCAATGAAACCAATAGGGTTTATAAGCATGGACGGGCCGACTCGCACCGCTTTGCCTGGGCAAGCTTAAATCCTCTAAACGGTTTACCAGTACTCGTGTGCGGGACGGTTTCAGCTCTGCGTGGAAGCATCATGCAGCCCATCTATTTCATCAAGCCCCGATGGGCGGGGGCTTGGCTTGGCCGACTCCCATTACGATAACACACCCGTGCGACAAAGTGTATTTTTCCCCATCCTCAAAATGGCTACTTTTCTGATGAAAATCTGTGATATTTAACTTATTGTTACTGCAAACATAGGTTATGGGTGCTCGTAAGAACCGCCTCATTGAGGGGTTCTAACGAGTACCCATAACCTATGTCTTGGAGCAGAAATAAGAAATATAATGTTTTATCCCAATAAAATCCAGTTATCTCCATATAAAGTGGGGTTTAGAGGGGTGTTCATTTCACGGACTTGTTCACGTGATATTCACACCAGAGGTCACAGAACGTGGCGTTGGATCAGGGTCTGAACTGTTATTATTGCATAAAGTAAAGGATTTTAGTGACAAGATCAAGTCCCGGCTCAGATTACTCACAGAGGCAGATGCCAGTGTTTTGATAATCTAATGCTACTAATTCCGAAAATACATTACGCGGGTTATATCCTTTCCACGAGAGTTTTTTTCTTCTATATGATTAATTCTAGTCAATTACTTTCATAAGTTTGTCGAGTTTTTTCTAAGAAGAACCTGCAGTCTCATCCAGCTCAGAGGCAAAAATGTGTACACTCTATTTTTCCAGATATTTTGTAGAAACGGTTGAAGTTAGATTTATGAAAACTTAGTGACTGGATAAGGCATGTTGGCATAAGAAAATGAAAATTCTGTGAATGCTTCACCAATAGTTGTTAAATTTACAGACACTGTTCCTGTGCATGTTAAGACATTCTAAGCAGTTTACCAGGATTAAGTTGCAAATTCTAGCTTTTGCACTACCACTGAACGTTCTAAATTATTAACTTCCTGTCTTACTGCTATTAAAACGCATGTAATTAAATATTGTGATAAAGTCTTTGAAAGATCAGGTAGAAATCTGTTTTGGTCTATAAAAAATTCGAATGAGGTTTTAAATAAATTGAAATCTAGACATTTTCGTGCTTCTAGTCTGTCTACCTACGATTTTTCCACTCTTTACACTACACTTCCTCATAATCTTATAAAAGAAAAGCTTAATGATTTAATTGAATGGGCTTTTCACAGAGAAGATTCTCTCTATCTTGCATGTAATGTCAGAAATGCATTTTTCACTTCTTAAGAGCATAAGAATTATACACTTTGGTCATGTCAGAAAGTGTGTGATGCCCTCATCTTTCTACTTGACAATATTTATATTAGATTCGGTACTAAGTTATTTAGACAAATTGTGGGTATTCCGATGGGTACTAATTGCGCACCTCTTGTGGCTGATCTGTTCTTGTATTGTTATGAAAGAGACTTCATATTGTCGCTTTCCATTGATAACCAATCTGAAATTATTGAAGCTTTTAGCTCTACTTCTAGATATTTAGATGATTTATTAAATATTGATAATACCTATTTTGATGGTTTGATCAGTCAGATTTACCCCCTAGAACTTCAGATAAATAAAGCAAATTCTTCTGATACCGAGGCCCCATTTTTGGATTTACATCTATCTATTGTAGATGGATTTGTTTCGTGCAAAATTTATGATAAACGCGATGACTTTGATTTTGAGATTGTAAATTTTCCTTTTTTGGGTGGTGATGTTCCTCGTGCGCCATCCTATGGCGTTTATATTTCGCAACTAATTCGATTTGCTAGAGTGTGTAGTCATGTAACTGACTTCAACACTCGTAATAAAGTATTAACGGCTATACTCCTTAATCAGGGTTATCGGTACCATAAACTACGCAAAGCCTTTTCAAAATTTTTTATAGACGCCATTCTGATTTAATTTCAAAATTCAATATTGGACTTAAATCTCTTCTGCAACAAGGTCTATCGGAACCCGAATTTTATGGTGACTTAGTATATAAATTCAGAAAAATATATAACCGCAATGACTTCAGCACCCAATTTCGTAAAATCATTCTTCGATATAAAAAGATTGGGTACAACATGTATATTATACGACAGACTGCATGCATGGTAGTTAACCCAATCACGGTTGGCAACTTTGCTTCCCTCTTTAATTGCACGCCGGTGGGTCAGGCCTCAGATTCTATGACGGCTCCAACGTAAAGGCTTATTGAGAATTAGAGAGATAATGTTGGTTGGTGCCTGATGCTCTGTCTCTGGTCGGGCTCATCGGAGTCTAACTGTTGGTTTTCTTTTGCTCCAGCATTTCAGTGGTTTCTTGCTGTCGAGTCCTCACCGTTGTCTCACCTCTGTGGTTCTTTGATTTTTGTGTTCACGGAGATGTTGCACTGATGAGTTAGGAGGCCTTCATGCAGACTGAACAAATTATTTGTCTAAATCGCGACGTCTAAATCGCGAGGATTGTGGCCACGTAAAATCGATTTAAGCCCCCCAGTGGAAATCTTCCACTGACCGTTCCAAGGCGGCTCTTCTGTGGCGATTTATTTATGTTGTTGTTTGTTACTTACTGTGTGTATCACTTGTGTCTTTTGATTTTGGATGGCCATATGGCCATTTTGTGGGAAAGTAACTGTCCTTATGGCCTTCCTTTGTTTAGGTTTCCATTATGGTCTGGTCGCTTAATTTTTGTATTTCTTTCCCTTTGGTGTCTTTTATGGGTGGAGTAAGTTAATTGCATCAATTCCTGATTTTTGTTTTACCTCTACTTTGTTCGTTTGTTTGATTTGATGTTTAACGTTCCCGTCAACACTGTATAGGTCATTTTGGAGACGTTGCTTCCAATTTTGTGGGACTTTTACCCGACATTGAGATGAAATGACATCTCAAGCCCTGTCGCCCAATGAAACCAATAGGGTTTATAAGGATGGGCGGTTCGACTCGCACCGCTTTGCCTGGGCAGGCTTAGGTCCTCTAAGCGGTTTACCAGTACTCGTGTGCGGTCGGATTCAGCTCTGCGTGAAAGCATCATGCAGCCTATCTATTTCTTCAAGCCCCGATGGGCAGGGGCTAACTTTGAAAGTAATAGTTATTATCTTCTATATGATTAATTCTAGTCCATTATTTTCATATTTTAAAAAAAAAAAAACAGGGTGCAAACATTTTTTTTATTTGTTTCTGAGATGGATGAGACTAGAGGTTCTTCATAGAAAGACGCGACAAAATATTTTGTAGAAACCATTGACATCAGATTTATAAAAATTCTATGACTGAAGAAAATGAAAATTCTGTGAATGTGTCACCAATAGTTGTTAAATCTACTGACACTGTTCCTGTGCATGTTTAAACCTTTTAGGCAGTTTCACAGGACTAAGTTTTAAGTGAAGACCTTGCATTACCATAGTTCTTTCTAAGACCACCACCCGCCTGGATGGCAGTCCTCATCACGAAAACACGCCTATATACATTGTAATTATGACCCCCACTCCTTGAACCCCACTTTTTAAAACATGGGTTTTCAGGGGTAAACCTATTTTTTCTTATTTCTGCTCTAAAATATAGATTGTGGGTACTCGTTAGAACCGCCTTATCGAGGCAGTTCTAACGAGGACGCAGAATCTATATTTTGAGCAGAAATAAGAAAAATATCACAATTTTTCATCTAAAAAATTTCGATTTTTCGGGGAAAAGGTTACAATGTATTTGTATAGACGTGTTTTCGAAATGTGCATCGCCGATACATTTACTTATCAGCGCATGGTGAATTGCTTAGGGATATCCTGCCATTTTTGTTGGAGAACAACTTCAATTTTAGCAACATTTGTGCGCGGAACAGGCCGAGCTCCAACTCGTTTTCTCAACTCATCCTACAGATGTTCAATGGGATTTTAAGTCTGGGCTGAAGGACAACAATGGCATGACCCTTGCAGCGTGAGGCTTGGCGTTATCATGCTGGAAATGCTGAAAGCCATGGTTTGCCATAAATGGCACAACGATCGGACGCAAAAAGGTGTCCCTGGACAGCATATAACCGTTCCTGAACAACATTCAATGGTGTTTTATGGCAGGTACTTATCCTCGCCAAAACCATAACCCCACCGCCAATCCATAGGTTCGTCTCCCTAACACAGCACTGAGCGAACCTCTCTCTACTTCAACAACAGGTTGTTTTAGAGTAAATGTTTGAAAAGACTCTATACTCCTCTTTTTAATGAAGCAAAGCATCTTTAACTGCCCAAAATTCGAAACTGTAAGCGCCAATTTATGAGGTCTACCCCTTTGATGAATTACGCCCAATGATTTCATTATCGGAGTCTTATTCCTAAAATTTTCATTTTCTTAAGCCAACACGATTACCCTATCCAGTCATAAAGTTTTCATAAATCTAACTTTAACCATTTTATTATTAACCCATTTAGTACCAGAAACCCAAAACCGCGTATTTGGCAAACAGCGCAGGTCCAGATCAGACGCCGCAGACCGCGGCGTCTGTTCAGCGCCTCCACTGTTTGTTAAAAGTTCCATCATTTTTCAAATAGAGTTTGATGAAAACACAACCTGACACCCCTAAATTTTGAAATGGTCACACTTATAACATAAGGTGGAAGATTCCATTTGGTACAAAAAGGGTTAAATATCTAGAAAAAAGGGTGTATCATCATGAAAACGCAGCTATATAATTCTGCCCTCTTGAACCCCACTTTTAGATAGTAAAACTGGGTTATAAAGGGGTAAAGCTTATTTTTCTTATTTCTGTTCTAAAATATAGATTGTGTATACCATCAATCTATATTTTGAGCAGAAATAAGAAACATTATCACATTTTTTTCATCTGAAATTTCTTCATTTTTTTTTCGGTGGATAAATTATCAAATGAATGTATTTGAATAGGCATTTTTGTACGCAGAGCTGAATCCGACCCGCACACGAGTACTGGTAAACCGCTTAGAGGATCTAAGTCTGCCCAGGCAAAGCGGTGCGCATGAGTCGGACCGTTCATGCTTATTAACCATATTGGTTTCATTGGGCGACAGGGCTTGAGTTGTCATTTTATCTCAATGTCGGGTAAACGTCCCACAAAATTGGAAGCAACGTCTCCAAAATGACCTATACAATGTTGACGGGGACGTTTAACCTCAAATCAAACAAACAAATTTGTTATAACTTTTCTTTGTTATTTGTGATTCCATCAATTATGTGAAACTTGTGTGCAGACAAATAAATAAAATGATGAGTGAGGTCAGGAGAAAATGGTTTTTATCACGAAGACAACCAGCAAAGACTCGGGCGAGTCGCAAAAATGTAGAGGGAACCTTGAAATAGCTTCAGGCAAGAAGTCTCACACCTAGCCTTAACTATTGACCACGCATGCGCATATAAAGAACAGTATTCGGCCCGTCTCTCATTGTTTGGCTGAAATAAAATTCTCAAATTCTAGGTAGCCGTGTTGTAGCTATGTAGACAACTTAATGAAATAATTTTCTGAATGAGACCATTGGGACGCATCAAAGAGAAACACATTCATTTGTCTGATAAGGACATATCTCATATAGAACCAGAGCTTGTGCAAATTTAAAGGACGCCGTAGAACAAAACACATGAAAACCTGAACACAACATAAGAACAAAGTTATATTCCTAAACTTACTCGTACGCAAGAGTTTAATCTCATGTTGTTTTAGAAGCCTCGTACGCAAGAGTTTAATCTCATGTTGTTTTAGAAGCCTCCATGGTGTAGTGGTTACGCTACTCGCCTTGTAAACCACGGGTCGCAAGATCGATCCCGGGCTTCTCCAGACATTCGGATGAGTAATAAAACCGAGGTCCCGTCTCCGTATGACCTTAGCTGTTGGTGGGACGTAAAACTCACAAGCTCCGTCATCTCGTGTTGACAATTTTAATAATCAGAATAAACTTCTTACTGTTACACCTCTTAAACAGGGCTACTGGTATCATAAACTTCGGAAATCATTTTCTAAGTGCTGTCGACGACACTCTTAGCTGGAGAGACACCCAGCTTAACTTTTCTAGTATTCCAGTCATACTACCAGTTTCAAAGCAGTAATGCTGTACTTTTGTTTTTGAAGGATCATTCCCTGGGGTTCCCAGTACAACTACCATATTCCGAGAAAGGGGGAACAAGTCCTTTATATACTGTGCCTCTTCTATATCACAAGGACACTGATATATGGAAACCATGCGTTCTATTTGCATTAGTGCACGTGTGCCAATATGTGTATTCCATTTCTAGTCATGTGCGATTTTCACTCCAAGGTATTTAATAGAATCGACATTCTCGAGGACAGTACCCTCTAAAGCGTAAGAAGCCTCATGTTTTGGAGGTTTGGTTCTCTTCCTAGTTATCTGCATATATTTGCATTTAACAGGCTGAAATCTCATACCCTATTTTCACACGCAGCAACGTAATCTATCGATATCCTTCTGAATTACCAGTGATTCATTTGCATCTCTAACTTCCTTGCAGCAAACACAGTCGTCAGCAAATAGTTTTATGTCTGAGTCAAGGTCAGTGAAAATATCATTAATGTACCGGGAGAACAACAACTGACCAAGAGCAGTCCCTTGTGGTACCCCTGGCAAAACTAGATTCCACTCCGAGGTGTTACCATTAACAAAATCTCGCTGTTTTCTATAACAAAAAAGAATATACCCATTTGAGAGTCTTGAAACCAATACCATAACTAAATAACTTGGTTTTAAGTAGTTCATGAAGGGTTGTGTCAAAAGCCGTCTCGAAGTCCAGAATAAATGTGTCCATTTATCCCCATTTGTCCAAGTTTTTACCCAACATCAATAACTGTGCTTAGCTGAGTTTCACAGCTATGCCTTTTGCTAAATGCATGTTCCCTGTCTGACAAAAAGTTCATACTCATCCAAGTGAGCCATGATGTATGGGCAGACCATATGTTCAAGCAATTTACATTGAACACAAGTTAGAGACACAGGGCGATAGTGGTTACGAGCAAGAGCATTGCGACCTTTTGAAAGGAATGGGAAAAAGTTCGCCAGAAGAGACTGTTTGAAAAATGTGCAAATACTGGGCCTAGCTGATTTGGTAGTTCCTTCAGGTCTCAAGGGTGAAGCTCATTAGGCCCTAAAGTTGTAGATGTATTGAAACCTTTAAGTAGCTTAATTACTCCCTCCGATGACAAAACAATACTATCCATGAAAGGGGTTCATCTTCCAGGCAATGACACCTCCTTGAAATCAGTTTTATTGAATTGTTCCTCTGACCTTTAAGAGTCTGATTCAGCAACTCCATTCCTTCGTCTTTTATTTTTGGGCAGGATACTTTACCTGCCTCTTTTATGACTATCGGGCATCCTGGATATGCCTATACATCACTTACCAAGTTATTCACAAACAAATCCTAATTATTTGTGTTATTTCAGTCTTACCGGAGTTACTGACGACTGACGATGCCTAATTGGCCGAAACTAGCTAGTTTGACCCAGAAAAAAAGACTTGTTCACTCTAGGGTTTTCAGTTCCTCTGTTGTAGTCCTTGATTCCAAAGTATTACCACTAGTATAGAACATTTACTTCTTTCCAATATGAAACCAATAGGTTTATATGCATGGGTTGTCCGACTGAAATGAAGAGTTTTAAAAATCCAAACACAATATCATGATCACTTAGTTTGTCTGGAGAGTGAATACCTTCAAATTGCCCTGGTAAAGATATAAGAATCAAATCCAAAGTGTTCTTACAACAAGTAGGCACATAGACAATTAATAGTTGTCCTTCTGACTTGGGGCCGGTACTCCCATGTTGTATTTGTTTACAGAAGCAACCTATGTGCAATCGAACTACAATGGCTCAAACTCAACTGGGACTATAAAAGTTTGTTAGGTTAGAGGTACTTGGGGGATACTAATAGCGTAATGCAGAATGCATACCGCGAATAATTTTAGGAATCTTCTCGGGTGTCCTGTAACTTAAATGTATGTTATGTGTGTAATGTAGTGGGGTTCCGTATAGTATTCTGTTTAGTACTTCGCTTTTAACACAATAAATAATGTTGAACTGATGAGTTAGGGGGCCTTCATGCGGACTGAACAAATTATTTGTCTTAATCGCGACGGAAGTTAGGGCGAGGATTGTGGCCAGGTAAAATCGATTTAAGCCCCCAGTGGAATTCGTTTCCGCTGACCGTTCCAAGGCGGATCTTCTGTCGCGGTTTATTTTTGTTATGGTTTGTTTTACTGTGTTTGTGTCGCTTATGTTATTTTATTTTGGATAGCCTATTGGCCATTTTGTGGGATAGTAACTGTCATTTTGGCTTTCCGCTGTTCGTGTTTCCGTTGGGGTCTGTTGTTTCGTGTTTGTGTTTCTTTCCCTTTGGTGTCTCTGATGGAAGCTGTGGGTTAATTGTATCGATTCCTGATCATGGCCTCCACTTCTATTTTTCAAGAGTTTCGCAGTTTTAATTTTCATTTAAATCTTTTTAATTTCTGCGACAACCAAATATGTGTATCAGAATAATTTCTATCTGATACTTTCAAAATTGAGATCTTATTATAACCAGCTCGGATCTGTCTACATCTCAAACCCAAATTCAGATCGCCAAATAACGTGTTCAAAACTGGACCTTATATATGTTCTAGGAGCATTTCTAACATTCAACAATTCACGTTTACACCCTTATTATTTGTGCAAACTGCATAGTTTCAGGATGCTACCACGCAATTATTTAAAGGTTATTGTTTTCCAAAATGCCTTTAAAAGCTTACTGCACCTGTTTATTTGACACAGCATTACACTATGCATCCATAAAACTGACATAAACCATAATATGTACTCGGGTGATAGACATATGCATATACAAATACCCCTTTTTGAGTGACATATCCGTATACATTTTATAATAATGTAAGTTCTGTTTACTGCACACCCGCACATCTCTAAAACAGACAAATAGCAGATGTTTAATGCGTAATCACATATTTTGAAATTCAAATGACAATTTGAAATTGTTCCAACTTATTTGAATCCGTTCCAATATAAACAAGACATGTAAATCGTGTTTAGAAAGTACACTGTACTATAGGGAACTTAGTACTAGAACCCCGTTCTCAGAAGGATCCTATTTTTATCAGAGAATTCAATTTATTAGCCTCTTAACAGTGATTGGATTTGTTAAATAAACACCAGTCTCTAATATCACTTACTGGATGTTTATACAAAAGAGGTGATTTTTGAATGGAAAGGATAATTCATGAAGCGTTGTTATAGTGGTTTGTTTCAACTGTTCAAATAAATGATATGGTATCACCTATAGGCATATATAATGTCCACAGCACTGAGGTAAAGCTGGAGCTTGTATCTAGCAGTGAATCTCCCATCAGTGGTCGTCAAAAATGACTTGTGTAAATAATCAGATTTCATGACCATGCTGCCTGAATTTTCATAACTTCTACCTTGTTCCTATAAGTAACTGCATCATTAACAAAACGAATATTTTATAGAAAGAAAGATTTTTAATTTAGCTTAAACAGATTAGAAAGTAAAATAACTGTTAAGATGATATGCCTTTACGACCCACCAACACTATAGATTATACAAGGCTAGTTTCTTACGGTCCTTCAATATTATATGTCATACATATTATACATGTTATATGCTCAGAGAATGACTATGTTATATCTGTACTAATTTAAATCGCCTCGATATGTATGTTGTCTGTTTTAATTAGAATCGCGTCATCAAGGCAATTCTATTTTTGAACAGTCCCAAAGGTGGTTCGTGGCCAGAGGACACTGTGTGCAGAAAACACAAAGAAAGAATAACTGAAACCTGCTAAATAAGCTTTCCAAAGTAGAATTGGTTTGTCTTAATAGTGGAATTTTACTGTCTACATCCCTAGAGACCCAAGAACAAGTTCGACGCAACCATGGTAAACAAGCCATTGGCGTTCGAGTTATTGACCTTTCACTGCATATTCCTTTAAGAATCGTCCTGTGCATTAATTTACTGTCAGTGGCGATTAAATACCTGATTGAACCAGAATGAAAGTGATCGTGAGGGTTGGGATCCCGTTAAGAATATTTAAGTCTACCAGTAAAAAAAATACTGACCGTTCCAAGTCGGTGCTTTTGCTATAATTTTTGATGGAAGACCAAGAGAACGCTACAATCACAAGATGAAGCCTCCTCTTGACACTTAGAGGAAGAGAAAATCCCACAAAAACAAGAACATTTTCCGAAACGGGGTGATTGACAATTAGAAGAAACACCACACAATAATGCACGACAAAGCAGTAGAATTACAACAGAAATAACAATGAAAGAATAACACCAACACCTGGATTTGCAACGGTTACTTCTTGTTTAGTGTTTTATTTTTTGGTGTTAGTAACACTAATTATTCTCGCAGTATACGTGTGTTTCAGTTTCAAGTTAGATTTTGAGTTCTTGAGTAACGACATTGAGTCAAGACCCGTTTTATCGAGGCTTGGAGAAATAGACTGGGCTGCATGGTGCTTCAACGCAGAGCTGAAACTGACCACACACGAGTACTCGTAAATAGCTTAGGACTCAGTCTGCCCCGGCAAAGTGATGTGAATTGTCAGACGTCCAATGCAAAGAAGCCTTTTTGTATCATTGTGCGGCATGACTTGAGATGTCATTTCATCTCAATGTCGGATAAAAGTCCCACATAATTGGAAGCAACGTCTCAAAAATGACATACACACTGTTGATGGGGACGTTAAACCTCAATTCAAACAGACAAACACGACCCGGTTCGGAAGGAGTTGCTGACTTAGTTTACTGTCCACAGTGTTAATTGCTGTGAACATGGCTGTTTTCTTTTCTTTCCCTTGTGGTATTGTGGGTGGGACTGGGTATCTGATTGTATCAGTTCCTAATCGTTTCACTGTTCAATTTTCATACATCCTGCAAGAAATAAATCATCGTTTGGTCATTTTGCCATTTTCAATCAAGTTTATGAATACATACATTCATGCATACACATCCGTAAATAAGTACGTGCGCGCATAAGCATACACACGTCTAGATATACATACATGGTTCCATATATACATTGTCGTTACCTACTAATTCTTTTGGATCACTGCATTTCATATATACATTGTCGTTACTTACTAGTTCTTTAGGATCATTGTACTTCTCTAATTTTAAGTATTGAGTATTGGTATGTATGTATGTATGTATGTATATATATTTTATTTTCATTTAGCCCTAACATACATACATACATACATACATACATACATACATACATACATACATACATACATACATACATACATACATAGTCAGTGCACCGCAATGGAAAGTACATACATACATACATACATACATACATACATACATACATACATACATACATACATACATACATACATACATACATACATACATACATACATACATAGTCAGTGCACCGCAATGGAAAGTACATACATACATACATACATACATACATACATACATACATACATACATACATACATACATACATACATACATACATACATACAAACAAAAGTAAGCATCTCAAAGGAAAGTACATACATTCATACATAACATACATTCATACATATAGTTGTCTAGGATAAGTAGCAACTGGGATACGAGTAATTTTGTAGGTACACCCCGATTCTTGACAAATGCATTATCGGTTGCCATGGAAACCATGCATTTTCACATTTCCCAAACAGGTATAATTTTGAGGACACCTTTGTTTCGCATTTTGGGGGTTCCTATGAACAATTTGGCACCCATGAGAAATTGTCCTGTGGGGGGGGGGGGTGCAAGGTAGGTTAAATTAGACGCCGGGCTAATACATGCATGAGGCTTCCGTTCCTTCGTCAGCGTAATTCAATCCGGCGTTGCAACCACTTATTAGGCGTAACGATTGGACGCGGTGGGTTTGTTTTTGTTTGTGGCAAATTTTACAACAATGAATGTTTTTTAAGCAAACAGTGTAGACCCAGATCAGACGCAGCGTTCTCTGGCATCTGATCTGGGCCTGCACTCTTTGCCACTGTCCCAGAAAAAGGCCGCTAGCGACAGTACCCATTAGGTCTGTGAACATTCGAATGCACCTTATGTCCTCTGGACATCTTAATCCATATCAGGTCCTCCGGACATCTAAACCATCTAAACGTTCCCTTTGTCATGTGGAAATCTGAATGCACATAATGTCATGTGACTATCTGAATGTCTGTTATGTCCTTTGAACATTTGAATGCACATTATGTTTTAGGCATCTGAATGCACATAAGTATTGTATATACTGTCGTGTGAACATACGAATGCACTTTTTGTCTTGTGAACAGTTGAATGTACATTATGTCGTGTGAACATCTGAATATACATAATTTCCTGTGCACATCTGTAAGTGCATTATGCCGCGTGTACATCTGAATGTTCATTAACGGCACATCTGACGGGGCATTATGTCCTGTGCACATCTCAAGGCACATTATGTCGTTTGAAGATCTGAATGCACTTGTAATCGTGTGGACATTTGAATTCATTTTATGTCGGTGAACATCTAAATGTACATAATGTCATGTGCACATCTGAATGCACATAATGTCATGAGAACATCTGAATGCACATCATGCCATGTAAGCACATACATAATAAAGTTTGTTCTGAAGACGAGATGTCTGACTATATGTTTGTATAAATAAATTATTCAGTGCATACAATAAAATAAAGGAAAACTAATGGCATTGCTCATGAAATATTGAACCAAATTATGTTATACGGGACTTTATAGTGTTGTAAAGCGTGTCGTGCATATGGTATGCATGTGTGCGGAACGGACAATGCTGGAACTCCTTTTTATTGCTCTTTTGGGCCCATACATTAGTATTTCATTTCGATAAACCCCCGTGCGACATAGTGCGTTTTTTTACATCTTCAAAATAGCTAATTTTCCGATGAAACTCCGTGGTACGAGCGTATTTTTTCTTATTTAAACTGCAAATATAAGTTGTGGGTGCTCGCTAGAACCGCCTTATTGAGGCGGTTCTAACGAGTACCAACAACAAATGTCTTGGAGCAGAAATTAACAAGATAACGTATACCCCTGTAAACCCCAGTTTTCTATATATAAATAGTGGTTAGAGGGGTGTTCATTCAGTCACGGACTTGTCCACGTGATGGTTTTAATTTCAACTCTCTGACTTGATATGGAGCGTTGTGTTCTTTGATTGTCGATTTTCCTTTGTAAGGTTTCTTAGTAATTTAAATTTGGACAGCACCAAGTAAACCTGTCTCGTCGGAAGTCGGATAAGAATCACCGCTGTTCGCTATATGGAAAATCATTGCCGCAAAGCATGTGGCGGTGGATCTAGAATCGTGAAGGCAATGATCAGGAATCGATACAATTAACCCACAGCTCTCAGCAGTGGCACCAATGGGAAAGAAACACAAACATGAAATAACTAGACCCTAATGCAAACATCAATAGCGGAAAACTTAAAGGGCAGCTACTTTCCCACAAAATGGCCAACTGGCTATGCAAAACAAAACCCACACTCAAAGACAAACCATAACAAAAAAAAAAACCGCGACAGAAGAATCGCCTTGGAACGGTCATTGAAACGAATTCCAGAGAGGGGTGGGGGATGGGGCTTAAATCGATTTTACGCAGCTGCAATCCTCGCCCTTACTTCCGTCGCAATTTAGGCAAATAATTTGTTCAGTCCGCATGAAGGCCTCTTAGCTCATCAACGCAACATTTCCGAGAACACAAAAATCAAACAACCACAGAGATGAAACAACGGCAAGGACTCGACAGCAAGAAACCACTGAAATGTTGGAGCAAAAGAAAACCATCAGTTTTAACTAGAAAACTGTGTTTTGGCCAAGTTGAGGCGCAGGATGGTTTTGTCTTTCTTGCGAGCATATTCTTCCAGATAAGACGTATTACATGTATTACATAATATATAAATAAACGTTTTTCATTGGTTTAAGGGGAATGGGAACACCTGGCAGAATTTTCCGCCATTTTTCAAAGGGAGACAACTTTCGGGACTTCCTGTTCGCTTCTCTATAAGCCCTGCCCCGCTGAAAAAGGGGTCTACTCTTAAAGGAAATAATTTGCTCCTCAGGAGCAAATTCTTTCCTTTAAGAGTTGACCACTATTGACATGGGAGACAAAAATTACTTTTCGAGGAATTGCTTCCCCCTGAAGGTGTTCCCATTCCTCTTAAAGCGCAATCTTTGACGCCTGACATATCAGCATGGCCACCTTGTTATGAGACACGCGGACCGATGAGAAATAAGAAAAATGTGACAATTTTTCGTCAAAAAAAAATCGATGTAGGAAGTAGTAAAAATGTACTATGTCTCATGGATGTGTTAATCTTAAGGTACTCTTCGTGCGGACGGGCTTTGACTGTGGCTCGCCAGAACTGTCATTTCTTTATATTCAAACGTCCGTGAAATGAACAACCCCTAAACCCACTTCATATAGAGAATCTAGGGGTGCACGTGGGTATAAATTAATGTCCACGCCCACGGACGTAGACTATCTAATGATGACTTTTGCTCCGAATGCATTTAAGAAAAAGTCACGACAATGAATCTACAAAGCATTTGACCGTGTTTGGCACAAATGGCTATTATTTAAGCTACGACAACATGAACTTTCTGGCGATCTACTGACCTGGATAAGTGATTATTTATCTCACAGAAAACAAAAAGTTTTCGCTGGTTCTCCCTTCTCAGATTGTAAAGAAACTACAGCTGGTGTACCTCAAGGATCGGTCCTTGGCCCACTGTTTTTTTTTTCTGATCTTCGTAAATGATGTTGTTGACAATCTTCTGAGTGCCGTTTGTTTATTTGCTGATGACACGTCTTTGGCGTTCACGGCGCGAAATTTAAACTATATAGAAGGTATATTGAACCACGACTTAAAAGTAGTTTCCCTTTGGGCCAAACAATGGTTAGTTAGTTTTAATCCGAGCAAAACAGAAGCTATGTTGTTCACCCAGGAAACAGGTATAGAGGTCCAAAATTTAAGTTTTGATTATGTCCCAGTTCAATTTGTGACTCACCACAGACAGCTTGGTATAACCTTGTCAAATAATGCTAAATGGCACCAACACATAGATACTAATAGTTCTTCAGCTTCTAAAATATTAGGTGTTATGAGACGATTGAAATATACGCTTAGCAGAAAAGCTTTAAATCAAGTATAAATATCATTTTAAGGTCAGTTTTTGAATAGTCTTGTGTTGTATGGGATAGCTGTACCGAATATGAAAAAGACTTATTAGAAAAAATTCAGCACGAAGCTGCTCGAATTGTAACTGGCTTAACTCGTTCAGTTTCAATTCACAACTTATGTAAAGAAATTGGTTGGTTATATTTAAATGACTGTCGCATCTATCAGAAATATATATTAATATTTAAAGTAAAAAATGGAATAGCCGCAGATTATTTCCTAAACGTGTTACCTCCGATAGTTGGAACGCAAACCAAATATGCTCTAAGAAATGCTCAAGATTTTCAAATTTTAAGCCAAAGGACTGCAACTTTTTCAAACTCATTTGTGCCATCAGCTGTTTCTCTTTGTAATGCACTACCTGATAACTTTCGTAATTGTACATCTGTTTCGTCTTTTAAAAACTAATCTTATCCAATTTATTTGTAGTTAATACAGTTCCAAACCACAATATACATGGTAACAGAAGACTTTCAATAGTACATGCCAGAATTAGAAACAGATGTGGTAATTTAATCCCCGATCTCTTCGCTAACCATCTCATTGAAAACGCCGCATGTATTTGTGGCTATGCGCGAGAGGACGCAGATCATTTTTCTTTCAATGTCCCAATTTTTCAAATGAACGCCTGGTTCTTTTTAGGCATCACGCGTATTTCATCCTCTCAGCTGTAATACTTAATTGTTTGGTCAAGATGAATTGTCTAGAGAAGAAGACCAGCATTTATTTAATTTAATACATCTCTATATTATTAACACAGGTCGGTTTGATTGAAATTGATATAGTTCCTACACATGTAACATGGTTTCGTGATGTATTATGTCATTGTAAAACTCCAAATTGTTTGACAATTGATGAATGTGTTCGGTAGATCTCTCTCTCTCTCTCTCTCTCTCTCTCTCTCTCTCTCTCTCTCTCTCTCTCTCTCTCTCTCTCTCTCTCTCTCTCTCTCTCTCTCTAAAGCACTTTTATATCACTCTTCTGCTACCATAATTAATACTCTTGTTGTTTATTTGTCTTGAAGAATTATGTCATAGCCATCATCAAAATTTGTAAATGAATTGTGTATACGGGGAGGACCGTAATTAATGTTGCTAGAACTTGTGGCCCAACCCACTTGCTTGTTTCATTGTAAATGAAAAGCATTTAAATATGTTTAAACTAAAAAAAAAACTGAATTTACAAAGTGATCATTTCTATCTGCCCATTCTTGCCAAAAGCGGTTAAGGGCAATGGGAACACCTTCAGGGGAGGCAACTCCTGCAAAAGCATTTTGGTCTCCCATGTCTATAGGGGTCAACCCTTAAAGGAAAGAATTTGCTCCTGTTGAGCAAATTCTTTCCTTTAAGAGTAGACCCATTTTTCAGTGCGGCAGGGCTTACGGAAAAGCGAACAAGAAGACCCGGAAGTCATCTCCCTTTGAAAAATGGCGGAAACATCTGCCAGGTGATCCCTCCCCTTAAGTCAAAACCATCAACAAAATGACAAATTGTGTAGATCCTGAAGAGACGAATGATTGTGGTTGATGTTGTTCTCCAGACGGCCACCATTGGTCTACAGGATTACTATAAGGCCAGTCGGTATGACATCACTTCTGCTGATGTCCGCCATTTTCGGAGGTTAAAACAAAGGTCTTCTTCTATATGACCTTACCAAATGTGCACAAGAAACATTTTAAATCTGTCCTATAAAGACTTAATCTATATTATTGTTTCCTATATTTCCTTATTATCGATAACAGCCAGACATATTTTCCTTTAAAATCTGTTCAAAAATGATGAATTTCTAGCGTTAAAAACAGAAGCATTCACTTCCACCGAATGAGAAAAATGGCGGAAAAGATAACCATTCTTTGTTTCTTTTTACTTAAGAGTTCCTTGTCGACTGTCCTTATACATATGCAACATATAAATGAAAAATAACATCGCAAGATGCGGAATCAGACTCATCGTTCATTGTCTAGAAGAGTAACTTGTATGTTTTGTAGTTTGCCAGCTAAATTGTATCATTAGGTTGGTATTGTGACTGATAGAATTATGATCGTCAATAACAGCTTAATGTGCTGCACGCTATAATGCAATCATCCCAGGAAAATAAGGAACAAGATGCGAAAAATGCTTATCCTATTTCCATAATACAGCATTTTAAAAGTCATTATTGGGCGAGTGGGTTATTTGTGTGACAGAATTTCCCTTTCTGATTAACGAGCAAATCGGTTTGGATTTGAAAGAGCTTTGTGTTAGTGAGATACATATCCAAGCAGGCACGTGTCGCTATGGCAACGTCAAATCAACGTCGGTGCAACGTCATGTGCCTGTTTGGTATGTACTATTTCTTAAACGTCTCACAGAAAAGGATAAGAGTACAATAATAATGCATTTGCGAATGTCAGGCAACGTCTGACTGGATAACGTCTAAAACTTGCAACGTATACATGTATTCTGGTCTGTCGTCGTTTAGACAAATTTGTTCAGTCCGCATGAAGGCTTCCTAACTCATCAGTGCAACATCTCCGAGAATACAAAAATAATAAAGATAAAAAACACAGAGATGAAACAACGGTGAGGACTATACAGCAAGAAACCACTGTAATGCCGGAGCAAAAGAAAAGAAGTTAGACTCCGATGGGCCCGACCAGAGGCAGAGCATCAAGTCCTTGAAATGAACACCCCTTTAAACTCCACTTACATAGAGAAAAGTGGGGTTTATGGGGGTATTCATTATATTCCTTGTTTAAAAACATTACGATAACACATCCGTGCGACATAGTGCTATCTTGTATATCTTCAAAATGGCTACTTTTCTGATAAATATGTGATAATTTTCTTATTTATACTGCAAACATAGGTTGTGGTGCTCGTTAGAGCCGCCTCATTGAGGCGGTTCTAACGAGTACCCACAACCTATGTCTTGGAGCAGCAATAAGAAAATAATGTTTACCCCCATAAACCCCAGTTTCTCTATATAAAGAGGGGTTTAGTGGGGTGTTCATTTCATAAACCTGTTCACGTGATGGTTTGTTGGTACTCTTTAGGAGGTGGTTCTAACGAGCACCGACAACCTATATTTGGAGTATAAATAAGAAAATCACATTTTTTTTCCAGAAAAAGAACAGTTTTGGAGATATGATATAATGCCCTATATTTACACGATTGTGTTATCCTCATGGTTCCTGTAATTATTTTGAGCAGTCTAGTAGTCAAGAGGACAAATAAATATTATCTAAAGTTGTTGCTGAAGTCAATTACATTTATCAGAACAGAAAACATCTAATCAACCATTCAGTCTTGTCTGGTCAAACTCTGACACTTCTTCGCGAAATAGTAAATCGAGTTTGTCTACTTGTCAGCTACAGTATCGACAAGTCTTGAAATCATATGTGTGAAATCTTACACACCCTGTATCCTGCATTTGATTTTCCTTGCATACTTTTTGTGCACAAAGTCTTTGTACCCATTATCAATAACCTCTCTTTTTGGGCCATTGTCAAACTGCGTAGACCCGGATCATTCTGATCTGGCTCTATACTGTTTGCTTAAAGTACGTACATTTTTGTAAAACTTACTACAAACAGAACAAATCTTCTTGCACACCAGAATGGCCTACGGAAATCCATAGTTTTAGCTCGGAATAAAAATTCTGTTCTGACCCTGGTGTTCTTAACCAAAATCGAATATTATCGCATATTTGATAAACGCACTGGTTGAATACGACCTGGTATGCGCCGCCGTTAATGTAAACGTCACGGCACATTACGTGACGTCACAGAACATTATTGTAATGTCATCACAATAAAGCGGACACTGGCAAGTGACTGCAGTATTAAAAATTCACGCTCAGAAATGGAAGGTGCGCAAGAAAAAGAATCCAACATGGGTGTGCGGGGTGGCTAGAAAAATCCGTCCCTCGGAATCACTATCCGGCATCACTCGGCAAGCCTCGTGATGCCGGGCAGTAAACCTCGAAAAGGACTTTTTTTCTATCGACCCTAACACCCATATAAGATTCTTATATTATACCCGTATAATTGGCAATGGACCCTCCAAACATATTAGATGGAATATTCTGTCTCTGGTAGGGCCCACCGGAGTCGAATTGTTGGTTTTCTTTTGCTCCACAATCTCAGTTTATAATATGTCATGCCCTCGAGTCCTCATCGTTGTTTCATCTCTGTTTTCGATAGATTTTTATGTTCTTGGAGATGTTGCACTGATGAGTTTCAAATCCTTCATGCGGACTAACAAATTATTTAGGCCCCGTCAAGCGATTTTGGTACTTATCGCCTATGCGAGCAGCGAAGGTTCAGGCGAGCCTGCGCATCCGCGCAGTCTCGCCAGAACCTTCGCTGCTCGCACATTCCAGCAGTGAATCAAGAGGAACCTTCAGACAGAAAACCATATCCCTGGCCCATCTGAATGGCTGGGCATGCGCAGTTAAAATTTGTCATGACGGAATGCTCGAAGACACAAATTCGCTTGGCGGGGCTCATATGTCTATACCACGACAGAACCAAGGGCGAGGATTGTGGCCACGTAAAATCCAATATGCAAACACGCTTATACAAATACATTGCCACCTTTATCGCCGAAAAAATGAAAATTTTATGATGAAAAATTGTGATATTTTTCTTATTTCTGCTCCAAATATAGATTTTGGGCACTCGTTAGAACCGCCTCATCGAGGCGGTTCTAACGAGTACCCACAGTCTATATTTTAGAGCAGAAATAAGAAAAATAAGGTATACCCCCGGAAACCTATATACTATATAAAAGTGGGGTACAAGGGGTCAAAATTATATAGGCATGTTTTCTCGATGCGATTTAAGCACAGCTACCCCCACACCCACCCTCTTCAAGGAAAGCGTTTTACTGACTGTTCCAAGCGGGTTCTCCTGTTGTGGTTTATTATTGTTATAGTTCGTGTTTGCATGTATGCATTGCTTGTATCATTTCATTTTGGATAGCCGTTTGGATTACTGTCCTTTTCGCTTGACTGTGACGTTTCCATCATGGTGAAGTTGTTTTATGTGTGTGTTTCTTTCCATTTGTGACCGGCCCCGCTAGCTCAGTTGGTAGAGTGTCCGCTCCGGGGAACGGGAGGTCACGGGTTCGATCCCGGGCCGCGACATACCAAAGTCGTTAAAAATGGTACTAGCTGCTCCTCGCTTGGCACTCAGATTTACGGGGTAGAGCTAGGACTGGTCGACCCAGTGTCAGGATAATGTGACTGGGTGTGGTATCATGTAATGTGTCTAGGACATGACACTTCAGTGAGGCAGCACTATAAAAGTGAGCATTGAGCTCCCTGTCGCAACCAGACACCGTCGTGATATGACTGAAAAATTGTTGAAAGCGACGTTAAACCCGAATTCAGCCACACACACACACACACACACACACACCACACACACACACACACACACACTCCATTTGCTGTCTTGAATGGGAGGTGCGAGGTAATTGCATCGATTCCCGATCATAACCTTCACTTCTGTTTTCCATTAATAAGCGTTGTGTGTTTTATACATTTGATCGTGTATGTCTTAATGGCGCATTACGAAATGCAATGAGTTAAGCAGGTCAAAATTATATAGGCGATTTTTCACGATGAAATGCTCTTCTGTTGGTCCATGGAAGACATGGATGTGTTCTTCATTTTGGATTTTAACATCACGAAAACACGCCCATATTAGTTTTACCCCCTTAAACCCCACAGTTATATAGTAAAACTTGGGTTTACAGGGGTATACCTTATTTCTGCTCAAAAACATAGATTGTGGGTACTCGTTAGAACCGCCTCGTCGAGGCGGTTCTAACGAGTATCCATAATCTATTTTTTGAGCAGAAATAAGAAAAATATTGAAATTTTTCATCTGAAAATTTTCATTTTTCGGTGGTAAAATTTACAATGTATTTGCATAGGCATGTTTTCGTAATGATGGGCAACGTGCGTTTTCTTATTATTTTATACCAACCTTATTAAAAAGAGATCCAGCAACTAGTGATCATTTCGAGGCTTACTTGATTAACTTTTTGGCATAAGGATTCAGGAGTTCTATGTTATTGTAAACATGTATGTTTAATGTTTACTTACGGTTCCAAGTCGATGCTTTTGCTGTGGTTGCTTCGTTTTTGTGTTGGTGGTTCTGATTCTTGCCCTAATCATATACAGTCGAACTTCAATGGCTCGAACACCTTTGGGACCTCGAACATCTGTTCGAGACAGGGGCAGTTCGAGCCACTGAGGTGACTGCCAGGAGGCATAACGAGATACTTTTAGACATCTTTTCGGTGTTCTATAATGAAAATGTATGCTGTGTGTACTCATTAGAATCGCCTCATCCGAGGCGATTCTAATGAGTACACACGGCATACATTTGCAAGATAAAAGACTAAAATCTCCTTAATCATCCCCCACTATTTCCTATGTAGAAGATTACGCTAGGGGCTGAAGAATGGGTTCGACACATCCATGGTAAACGAGCCATCGGCGTTCGAGCCATCGAAGTTCTACGTATGTTGTTACGTTGATGATTCTGATTCTTACCCAATTTTGGTTGTTCATTGACCTTCCAGTTTAATGTTTGTCATGTTGGTGATTCTGATTCTATCCCCCATTATGTATATTTCTCCTTTTTAGTTCGGTTTAGATATTCTGAGTCCCCACTTGTTTGGGGAAGAGCTGATGACTCGGCTTGCCTGTTGTCAATTTTGATTTGTGTCGTTACTCCATGTTTCGAGTTCTTTCCCTAGTGATATTGTGAGAAGAATTTGGGATCTGATCGTATCAGTTCCTGATCGTTTCTCTTTTTAATTTTAAACCTTTTGTTACTGTTTCTACAGTCCCTCTTGTTGCTGTTTGTTCCCGTGCTGATTTAACTCAACTAGCTTTTATTGTTCCCCTCGTTTCTCAGTCTAGTTCCCGCTTCTCGCTTTGATGATTTGGGAATGTTGCAGTCTTTTATCCTTGCTTTTCCTTTATATATTGTAGTTGCCTTGTCAAATGTTTCTACAAACAGTTTTTTCTTGCACACCAGACAAGGAAATCCGTGAGTGAGTGAGTTTTAGTTTTACGTCCCACCAACAGCTAAGGTCATACGGAGACGGGACCTCGGTTTAAAGACTCATCCGAAAGTCTGGAGAAGCCCGGGATCGATCCTGCAATCCCTGGTTTACAAGGCGAGTAGCGTAACCACTGCACCACTGAGGCTTCTTAGGATATCCGTGATTTTACCCTGGGAAAGAATATAAGAATCTTATATGGGTGTGAGCGGTGGATTGAAAAATCCGTCCCGAGGGACACTGCCCGGCATCACGAGGCTTGCCGAGTGATGCCGGACAGTGATCCCGAGGGACGGATTTTTCTATCCAACCCTCACACCCATATAGGATTCTTTTTCTTGCATACCTTCCATTTCTATTGCGAATTTTTAATGCTGCTGTCACTTCGGTTACCGACGTCCGCCATTTTGTGATGACACAACAGGAATGTTTAGTGACGTCACGCATGACGACGCCGCGCATGAGGTTGTAATCAACCAGTGCATTTATCAAACACGCGATTATATTCGATTTAAGGTCGGAACACCAGGGTCAGAACATAAATTTCTATCCCAGGGTAAAATCACGGATTTCCTTGTCTGGTGTGCAAGAAATTTATGTTCTGACCCTGGTGTTCCGACCCAATATCGAATATTCCCGCGTGTTTGATAAATGTACTGGTTGAATACGACCTCGTATGCGCCGTTGTTAAGGTTGACGTCATGCACGTTACGAGACGTCACTAAACATTCCTGTAGTGTCATCACAATATGGCGGACGTTAGTAACCGAAGTGACTGCAGCATTAAAAATCCGCGCTAAAATTGAAAGGTTTGCAAGAAAAAGAATTCTATATGGGAGTGAGGGGTGGATAGAAAAACCCGTCCCTCGGGATCACTGTCCGGCATCACTCGGCAAGCCTCGTGATGCCGGACAGTGACCTTTGGGACGGATTTTTCCTTCCACCCCTCACACCCATATAAGATTCTTATACTCTGTACAGTTTCAATATTTTGTACAGTAAATTCAAATATAATGAACCAAACTTATCACGTCACAAGAAATTGTTCTCCTTTTCCGTAACGCCTAACTCAAGTGGAACACCTTGATTAGTTTCCGAGAAAACCCATACGTATATCAAACCAAGGTTCGCTTGGTCACCTAATGTTACACAACTTTGCCAAACGTGTATCGAAATAGGCTTTCGGCGAAAAGCATACGTATACGTGCACAATGTGTTCATGAATGATTGGCCAAAATACTCAAGGCATTGCTGTCTTTGTTTATAGCGAGTCTGAGCCTGTAATCCAATCCGTTCAATGCCGCGCAGAGGTAATGCTGTTATGAATTCCAAAGATGGCCCCACAGACTTTAGCGTGGACAACTTCAACACCCTCTGTGTCAACCAAATCAAAATTCGTCAGATTACGAAATTGAAATAGCCAAAATGATTATGAACAAATAATGAATAACTGAAACACTGTGAAAGTTGTTTTATTGGGTAAAGGGGACCCGATATATACCCAGTAAACACAAAACGTTATCGTAACGTTTATTATAGGTTTCAAAATGGTTACGCAGAACGTGACGTTTTGCAAACGTTTTTCTAACGTTTTTTTTTTTCTGTGTCGAACTGCAATGACTGTTTTTGGCAATCAGATAAAAATACTTTCCTTCTACAAAACCTAGAGCGTATTCCTTAACATGTCAAATACTTTTCGAGGAAGTTATAAAAAGGTTACAGAAAAACCAAATTTTTACTAACGTTTTGAAAACGTTCTATAAATGTTGCAGAATCTGTTGATATAAATGTGCACTTTCTTTCCGCAAATATTCTTGGAACAAAGAACAAAGAAAATCGAACGCCTCACGGAATTAGTGTTTTTCCGGCTAATTTTGCTCCAGGTAACTTTGATTTGATGATTTAATTGCATGTGGGTCTTGTTTTATTTGCACCGGATAATAATATACTGTATATGTAATGCGCGATTGTTTGAATTCGCGACCAATGAAGTAAATACACATCTGTTGCATGACAATATTCGTAGAAATGGACATGTTTTCGGTTTACTGAAGGTGACGACAAGTTTTCTCACTGCATTTGATTAATTTTATTACCAAATATCTATTATTTATTCAAAAGTAATTGATCAAAATGTTTCATTTGAACAAAACGTTGTGAAAACGTTCTTGAAACGTTCAATCTACATCGATGCATTTGTTGAACATTTTTGTAAATCAAAAACAGCATTTTCATGATGAAAATTTGTAGAAGTTTTATCAAGAATGCTTTAAACAAAGGATGCGGGTGCTCGTTCTAACGAGTGCCCACAACCTGTCTTCGAACAAAAATAAGAAAAATAATGAATTTCCCAGTAAACCAAGTTTTCTTTATATAAAACAGGGTCTACAGGGACGTTCATGACATGGACTTGGTAAAGTGATTGACAGGGCTTCAGATAAAAAAAGTAATATGGACATCATTTTATTTACACACTATTAAAGCATCTATATTTGATATGGTTTACAGTTGTCAATTTTACGGAACACCCACAGTAGTTTTACATGAAATAACCACTTCTTCTTGCCTGAAACACGCTTATATGAGTTTGACCCCCTTGAACCCCACTTTAATACAGTAAAACTGGGGTTTATAGGGGTAATCATTATTATTTTCTTATTTTTGCTCAAAAACATAGATTGTGGGTACTCGTTAGAATCGCCTCGCCGATGCGATTCTGACGAGTACCCACAATCTATGTTATGAGCCGAAATATGAAAAATATCAGACTTTTTCAATTTTTGGTGGTAAATTGTTCAATATATTTGAATAGGCGTGTTTTAGTAATTTCATTGATCTTGTTTCACACTGTTCATCGCGTGAACAAGTCCGTGAAATAAACACCCCCTTACACCCCACTTTTTATGGAGAAAACTGGGGTTTACGGGGGTAAACATTATTTTTTTCTTATTTTTACTCCAAGACATTGGTTGTGGGTACTCGTTAGAATCTCAATGAGGCGGTTCTAACGAGCACTCACAACCTATGGATTTTCACCAGAAAAAGTAGCCATTTTGGAGATGTTAAAATGCACTATGTCGCACGGTTGTGTTATCGTAATGTTTAATCAGTTAATATGATTTGATATATAGTGAATAGTAAACTTCAATATTTACAACACCGTGTAAAATTCCAATGCAATCTACACATTAGAAAAGTAAAGCACCGCCTAAGACCCGCCTACTGCATCTGGACTTCAAGAATAACCGCTTGATGACTTCAAGGGGAAAAAACAACATAATTAAGTCATAAAAACATATTAAGACAAAGGCTTTTAAAATAAAATTTTCCTGGTTTATTTACCAGGCTGATATAAACCTTCCATATGAACGTTATTCAAATGTTCCCCAAAACGTTCTAAGAACTTCTTTTATAAACGTTTTCAATAGGTGTATTTACTGCTTAGAATAACATATTTTAAACGTTTTTTGAACGTTTTATGAACGTTTTTCAAACGTTTATCAAAAACGTCCTTGCGACGTAAAAAAACCTTTCCATATAAACGTTATTTAAACGTTCACAAAAAACGTTTTTTAACGTTTTTGGAAACGTTTTTGAAACGTTCTAAAAACGTTTCTTTGTTAGCTGGGTATACAACTCTGACTCCCTTGAAGCCCACTTTTATAAAGTGAAACTGGGGTATAAAGGGGTAAACCTTATTTTTTTCTTAACTCTGCTCTAAAACATTGATTGTGGATACATGTATTCGTAATACCAGTTTAATGAGGTGATTCTAACGTGTACCTTCAATCTATATTTTGAGCAGAAAATAATCACAATTTTGCATCGAAAATTTTCGTTATCAATGCTTTTGAATAGGCGTATTGTCGTAATGTTGAACCACTTCATGAGAAAACCTGTTTTTTTTTGTTGTTGTTGTTGTTGTTTTTTTTTGCAACGTGTGAACAACAAAGGGTGCCGCTCAGTCTGTGTATCCACGCGTTGATCAGCACCCTGGTGCTCTATGGGTAGATTATAAGAATCTTATATGGGTGTGAGGGATGGATTGAAAAATCCGTCTCAAGGGTCACTGTCCGGCATCACGAGGCTTGCCGAGTGTTGCCGGACAGTGATCCCGAGGGACGGATTTTTCTATCCACCCCTCACACCCATATTGGATTCTTTTTCTTGCATACCTTCCATTTCTTAGCACGGATTTTAATGCTGCTGTCACTACGGTTACCGACGTCCGCCATTTTGTGATGACACGACAAGAATGTTTAGTGTCGTCACGCATGACGACGCCGCGCATGAGGTTGTAATCAACCAGTGCATTTATCAAACACGCGATTATATTCGATTTGGAGTCGGAACACCAGGGTCAGAACATAAATTTCTTGCACACCAGACAAGGAAATCCGCGATTTTACCCTGGGATACAAATTTATGTTCTGACCCTGGTGTTCCGACCCCAAATCGAATATAATCGCGTGTTTGATAAATGCATTGGTTGATAACGACCTTGTGTGCGCCGCCGTTAAGGTTGACGTCATGCACGATCCGTGACGTCACTTTACATTCCTGCAGTGTCGACACAATATGGCGGACGTTGGTAACCTAAGTGACTGCAGCATTGAAATTCCACGCTAAGAAATGGAAGGTATGCAAGAAAAAAAATCCAATATGGATGTGAGGGGTGGATAGAAAAATCCGTCCCTCGGGATCACTGTCCGGCATCACTCGGCAAGCCTCGTGATGCCGGACAGTGACCCTTGGGACGGATTTTTCTATCCACCCCTCACACCCATATAAGATTCTTATATTCTATCCCAGGGTAAAATCACGGATTTGCTTGTCTGGTGTGCAAGAATATAAGAATCTTATATGGGTGTGAGGGGTGGATTGAAAAATCCGTCCCGAGGGACACTGTCTGGCATACGAGGCTTGCCGAGTGATGCCGGACAGTGATTCCGAGGGACGGATTTTTTCGATCCACCCCTCACACCCATATTGGATTCTTCTTCTTGCATACCTTCCATGTCTATTGCGAATTTTTAATGCTGCTGTCACTTCGGTTACCGACGTCCGCCATTTTGTGATGACACAACAGGAATGTTTAGTGACGTCACGCATGACGACGCCGCGCATGAGGTTGTAATCAACCAGTGCAGTTATCAAACACGCGATTATATATCGATTTGGGGTCGGAACACCAGGGTCAGAACATAAATTTCTATCCCAGGGTAAAATCACGGATTTGCTTATCTGGTGTGCAAGAAAGTGCAATACCTTTTGTTTCTGTATTTAAACTTACAAGACTTTTGTTATGGAAAATTGAAATGTGTGTCTCGTAAGCTGGATATCCCAGCTGAGTGTCTTAAACTGTATAGTTCTTTTATATTTATGTCTTATTATATGATGTACAGACATGTGACACAATAAAATAAAATACTACTACTAAAAAAATACTACATTAACTTTATAACTTTGAGTCGACAAAAAGGGGGATTTTTAGAGACACAACTTCTTTTCTTTTCTTTTTTTTTAAGTTTACATTGCGTTATGGAAAATCGATTATATACTAGTTAAATTAAACGCAGGTGCATGATTGTTTTTCTGCACGCTCTTACACAATTAATATAGAACAAATAAAACATGCTTGGTTCTACTTTGCCTTTCAAATACCATTAAATCAATTCGCAGATTCCACAATAATAGGTTAAAACCCAGCAGGTACACGTCGTTAGGTCAACGTCAAATCAACGTCGGTGACGTTGCATAAACGTTATGACATTGAACCGACGTTGATATGACGTCATAATTACATCATGTGCCTTCTCGGTAGAATTCGTTGGTTTGGGTTTTGACGTCCAGCAAACAGCTATTTGTAACGGTTAAACAGCAAATGAGATTCGGTCACATGTACTTTAAAGAACGCGGCGTGTGATCAGGGTCACCACTGTTTGTATACAATAGAGGAATTTAAGGGTTATAGTAAACAGCCGAATTCTCCGTTCAGGACCAATCTCGTGAACAAGTACATGAAATGAACACCCCCTAAATTCCAATTTAAAAAGAGAAAACTATGGTTTAACGGGGTATACAGTGTTGTCTACGGATTTAACAAGGAAGTGCAGCCATTAGTTTCCCACAATGCAGGTTGGCCTTTATATTTTCACAAGAACAAAACGACCCATAACAAGTATAAGCTTTCATACAAAATGGAGGCCAACGGGCAGAGCTCTGGTACAGAAATGCTTCCACATTTGTACAGGCTAATACAAAATATGCATCTACAAACTTTCGAACATGACGGACCACTGCCTATCATATAAGTTCCCCAGGAGCCTTCGGCTCTGGTGAGCTAAAAACATCTTGCCTCGCCGTTAGCGTTAATGTCTACTTAACTTTTCCAACAGTTTACAAGCATTCCATTTGTTAAGATGTTACACACCTTTTGAAGTTGCACCCGTGTCTTTGTAAAGATGAAAAAGTACTATTTGACAAAATTACAACTTTAACATTTCAGACATTAAACTTCAATTGGCAGGATCCTGAGTCAGACTGGTTATTGGAATCTTGCCAAAGACAATTAAATGTATAAACACATTTCTGGGACATAACTCTAAACATTCACAATTAACATATGCTGAGCCGTAGATCTGGCCTTTTTGTAAAAGCTATACCTGTTTTACTTATTTCTGCTCCAAGACGGTTCAGCCTATGTTTGAAGTATAAATAAAGGTCCCTTTTAAAAGGAAATGCTTGCCTGGTTTTAAGGTTACTGTTCCTGGTGTAACTGTAGCCATATTGCCGCCACATGGATGTACGAGTTGATGTAGATGAAAGTACTGGTGAGGAAGCAAGTTACACTGTTCTTGTTAATTGGACATAGACTTTTGATGCAGTGTACTCAAAGGCAATATATGGTTTATCTACACATTGGAATGGACAAACCCATGAGGTGTCAATTTTCTATGTGGCACTACCCTGACATTTATTGGAAGAAATATTTCAATGTTAAGGTAACTGAGGCATTGACATGTGACCCATTGATCACATTCTCACTTTTGACCAACTATGATAGTAAGGGATCATTGTGATGACCCTGTTTTATTGAAATTTGCTCAGTAGTATCTGAATAGTAGTTGGAAGAAGACATTGTTAACAGACAGACGGGAGGAATAATGGACTTATGGAGCACGGACGATATACGATTTGGCAAGTAGAAATGGACAAACAAAACAAAATAAATGTCCCTAACAGATTTATGAGAGACAATAATGTGGTAGAACACATCATACATAATGTTTGTTTTGCTAGGTTTTACGCCCGTTCAACAATCTTTCAGTCATATACAGGCGGGTAGTTTCCTAACCACCGTTCCTGGAAAGTACCAGTACTAGACTCCGATCCTCCGACACAAACTACCAAAAGTTCTCACATAAACGATCATGGCCGGTAGCGGGGCTCGAACCCATGACCCTCCAGTGATTACAAGTCAGCGACCTTAATCACTGGACCACGGAGGCGGTCTTCCATACATACTGAGTATACATTCATGTCATGTGGCCAGTAAACATGTAATTGTTAGGTGACGACACAAATATACATACAAGGGAGTATAAGACGAAGGAGGAAGAGACATTAAATGTTAGCAAAGTATAAAAATATTATAAACAAGAGACAACCAAAGTAAACAATGTTACAAATGTTAACAGTTTTTATCTGAAAGTCTAAAAAGAAATAAACAGTATAAAGCTATTTAAGGTGAATCTTAATCTTGATAAAAACTGGACCAATGGACTGTCAGTACGCCGTAAACTTTGTTCATTTATTGGTGGCAGTACCTTCAATATAACTAGAGCTGTCAGTGAAACTGACTAGCGCCCCGGCAGCGCTATCAGTGGAGTAGGAAAATGTTGATGTTAAAAAACTATAAAGAACAAGGAAATGAAAGAACATAGCTCAAAGAATCGTTTTGAACATGATAACTCGGTTTTAGAATCCAACCTGGGTTTTGCGCACAATACATCCTCTCATGATGATTAACATTACTGACAAGTTATTCTAAAATCAATCCAGGAATAAGAAAGATATCGATCGGACACGATAAAAAAGACGTTTTTTTTTACCTTTCACCTATAAGTATGACCTTGACCTTTGAGGTACGGACCTGGGTCTTGCGCGTGACACACTGTCACATTATGGTTAATATTTCTGTTAAGTAATATTTAAATCCATCCAGGTATAAGAAAGTTATAGATTGGACACAATAAAAAAGACGCTTTTTGACTTTTTATCTCAAAGTATGACCTTGACATTTGAGGTACGGCTGCGGGTCTTGCGCGAGACACTCCGTCACATTATGGTAAACATTTCTGCAAAGTAATATTTAAATCCATCCAGGAATAACAAAGTCATTGATTGGACACGACAAAGACCCTTTTTTCACCTTTAACCTCTAAGTATGACTTTGACCTTTGAGGTACGGACCTGAGTCTTTCGCGCAACACTCCATCACATCATGGTTAACATTTCTGTATATATTTAAATCCATCCAGGAATAAGAAAGTTATGGAGGATAAAAAAAATTGTGGACGGACAGACAGACGAACGGACAGAGTGATTACTAAAGAGCACCCACACTTTCAGTGCCGGCCCTACTTAGTTTGTACATATACATTATGATTCAATGGAGGTTTCAGGCAGGTAAATCATAATTTTCAGTAAATGCTATTATTCTAATTTCTCACATGAAATTATTCAATTTCATTCGTGCAGGTAATTGAAAATGTGGAAAGTATAATATTCACCTTTATGTCCAATATGTACTCGCACATGTTATTGAAGGTTTCCATAGTTCAAATATTTCCGAACTCTGTGTGTCCACAATTTATCCATTTTTAGAATGCATTCATCTGTTCGGAAATATTTGAAACATGGAGTGAGTGAGTGAGTTTTAGTTTAACGTCCCACCAACAGCTAAGGTCATATGGAGACGGGTCCTCGGTTTAAAGACTCATCCGAAAGTCTGGAGAAGCCCGGGATCAAATCTGCGATCTCTGGTTTACAAGGCAAGTAGCATAACCACTGCACCACAGGGGCTTCTAATTTGAAACATGGAAACCGTCAATAACATGTGTGAGTACATATTGGACATAGTGGTGAATAATATACGTTTCACCATATGCAATAGCTGGACGAATGAAATGGGGTAAATTCATAAGTAAAATTAGAATAGTAGCATATAATGAAAATTATAGTTTGCCTGCTTGAAACCTCCATTGTATCATAAGGTATATGTATTAATCTTATTAAATTGAAGGTACTTCCACTTATAAGCGAAAATGACATTTTTAATCAGAATCAGAATTGTTACTGGTGACACGTCAAATGACATTCATACACCAGGAATGGTGGTCAGGTAAACCGTATTGACGGTAGTGCTGAGTAGACCGTGGCCTAGTGGATAAATTCGCTTCGGTGTTTAGTTAAACTTTCGTACAGAAACGATAGCTCTGTCACTAGACCATCTCTCACTGAACTGGTACCCTGTATTCTATTAAAATATGCGAAAGCTATTGAGCTATAGGGTGAGGGAACCAGAACACCGGAAAAAGATGGCTGTATCTCTGATTTTTGTTTTATAAAAAACACCTGAGGATCCAAAATAACATAGAAAGAGAAGTCTAAAACCGGAACCACTTTTCCAATCTAACTGGCTTGCATCCGTCGCTGCAAGCCAATAAGACAAATATCACGAATTATCATCAGAGGTAGTAATTTTGTAGATGTGAAAAAATATCACATGTTACACGAGCGTATTAACGTAATGTCGACTCATTAGAATCGCCTCACTGAGACGATTCTAATGCGCCTCACTGAGGTGATGCTAATGAGTACACACAACATAAGAAGTACACGTATCTTGTGTGTACTCGTTAGAATTATCTCATTGAGGCGATGCCTTTTTATTATTTTTACCTCATTGAACCCCTCTTTTATAAAGTAAAAATACGGGTTAAGAGGGGTAAACTATTTTTCTTATTTCTGCTCTAAAATATGGATTGTGGGTACTCGTTAGAACCGCCTCGATGAGGCGGTTCTAACGTGTACCTACATTCCATATTTTGAGCAGAAATAAGAAGAATAATGTATACCCCTGCAAACCCCTGTTTTACTATATAAAAGTGGGGTTTAAGGGGGTTAAATTTATATTGGCGCGTTTTCATGATGATTATCCTGAATACATGGGTATCCAGTGCTATTGGAATAATTCAACTCCAGAACGAGATCCATGTTCGAGTTATCGAAATTTCAATACAAATAGATACTTACAGCCTACGAGTTTAGCAGTTTGTTTGTTTGTTTGATTTAAGGTTAAACGTCACCGTCAATACTGTGTAGGTTAGTTTGGAGACGTTGCTTCCAATTTTGTGGGACTTTTACCCGACCTTGAGATACAATGACATCTCATGCCCTGTCGCCCAATGAAAGCAATAGGGTTTAATAGCATGGACGGACCGTCCCGCACCGCTTAACCTGGTCAAGCTTAAATCCACTAAGCGGTTTACCATTACTCGTGTGCGGTCTGTTTCAGCTCTGCGTGGAAGCAATATGCAGCCCATCTATTTCTTCAAGCCCCGATAGGGCGGGGGCAGTATTATCCTATATACATGGATGTAAGGTGCTATTGGAATAATTCAACTACAGTACGAGATCGAATAAGACATGGTAAACCAGTCATCCATGTTTGAGTTATCGAAGTTTCAATGTAAATCAATACTTACAGCCTAGTCTAGCAGTTGTTATAATAATGTACAAGTTTCATGTTAAAAAGAATAACTGGCTCTGGCTTCCATAATATCGCAATAAGCTTTTCGATCAATGCTGAAGTCAACGTAAACCAGGTAAAGGTTATTTATAGAAAAATAACCTCACTATTCTTATCTACGTGCAACGGAGATATCTGTAGAATCAGGACTAGAATAATGTCTTGGTCTTGGCAAACAGTGTACACTTAGATTAGATGCTGCGTTCTGTGACATCAGGGTCTACACTTTTTGCAGATTGGCAGATTTTTCCGCCATTTTCCATGGGAGACAACTTTCGGGACTTCCCGTTCGCTTTTCTATAAACTGTGCACCACGGAAAAAGGGGTCTACACTTAAAGGAAAGAGCAAATTCTTTCCTTTAAGAGTTGACCCCTATTGATGCGGAGCAAATTCTTTCCTTTAAGAGTAGACCCCTATTGACATGGGAGACAAAAAACTTTTGAAGGAGTTGTCCCCCCTGAAGGTGTATCCATTCCCCTTAAGGCTTCAACAAATCAGTTTAACTATATTTCCTGTGTACTCTTAGAGACAATCGACCCACGAGTGCTCTTAGTGCTTTGATTTTTTTTTATTTCCCTACAGTTTTGTAGTACTGGAATCTGATATGGGGAAATCTGGTAAAGTGTTCATTATTTAGTACTTAATGCATTTAGCTGATGAAAATATCGATTTGGATATATAGACCAATATCGTATGTAGCGTTGAAGTCCCAGAGGGAAGTCTGTTTCTGGGAAAAAAAGATTTCTGGATAGACACCTGAGACTGATTTAGCTCTGAGAAATCACTACTACTAGCGCATCCGTGTGGTGTGATGTTTTCATTTATAGTTGTAAATACAGCCGAACTTCAATGGCTCGAACACCTTTGGGACCCCGAAAATCTGTTCGAGACAGGGGTAGTTCGAGCCACTGAGGATACTGTCAGGAGGCATAACGAGATAGTTTTAGACATCTTTTCGGTGTTCTATAATTAAAATGTATGCTGTGTGTACTCATTAGAATCGCCTCGATGAGGCGATTCTAATGAGTACACACAGCATACATTTGCAAGATAAAAGACTAAAATCTCCTTAATTATCCCCCACTATTTCTAATGTATTGGATTTCGCTAGGGGCTCAAGAATGGGTTCGACACATCCATGGTAAACGAGCCATCGGTGTTCGAGCCATCGAAGTTCCACTGTATGACATTTTGCTGAAAAATGTGATGTTTTTCTCATTTTTCTTATATTGCAGCGAACATAGTTTGTGTCGGCCTCCGCCCAACGGGGCTTGAAGAAATAAATGGGCTGCATGGTGCTTCCTCACAGAACTGAAACCGACCCGCACACGAGTACTGGTAAACCACTAAGAGGATCTAAGCCTGCCCGGGCAAAGGGCTGCGAGTCGGCCCGTCCATGCTTATAAACACTATTGGTTTCATTGGACGGCAGGGCTTGAGATGTCATTTCATCTCAATGTCGGGTAAAAGTCCCAAAAAATTGGAAGCAACGTCTCCAAAATGACCTTTGCAGTGTTGACGGGGACGCTAAACCTCAAACAAACAAACAATCAAATATGAAATTTTGCTGAAAAATGTGATGTTTTTCTCATTTTTCTTATATTGCTGCGAACATAGTTTGTGTGTATCGTTAGAAACGTCTCCAAGAGGTGGTTCTAACGAGTACACCATCATGAAAACACGCCTGTATAATTTTGACCCTCTTGAACCCCACGTTTATACAATGAAACTGTGGTTTACAGGGGGGAAATATATTTTTCTTATTTCTGCTCTGAAATATAGAGTATGGGTATTCGTTAGAACCGCCTCAATGAGGCGGTTCTAACGAGTACCAACAATATATATTTTGAGCAGATATTTCTGCTCTAAAATATAGATTGTGAGGCGGTTCTAACGAGTACCAACAATCTATAAGTTTGAGCAGAAATAAGAAAAATCTCAATTTTTTTCAGCTTATTTTTTTTTCATTGTTCGGCGGTAAACTTTACAATGTATTTGTATAGGCGTGTGTTTGTAATGACAGCAGAAATAGAAAAATAATGTATATCCCTGAAAACCCATGTTTCCTCTGTACAACATTACACGGACCTGTTAGAACCTAGATTGAAGGTCGAGTCCATAGGATCGATTAAAACTCGCCAGCAGTTCTCGCTACTGACCGTCCTAAGGCGGTGGCTCTTATGTTTTTATGGTTGTTTATAACTGTCATTATTATATGATTTTCATTACATGTACCTGTGCCTTTTGCACCGTGATCACCTCTTGTGCTGTTTGTGATTGTTTATTTCCTGTTTTGTTTTATTGTTAGTAACTCTTCTTCTCTTCTTGGTGCTGAGTGGCAGGCTGTAATCTTTCTTTGTGGCTTTTCCTGGGCATTTTTGTTAACCTTATTCGTAACATAAAGGAACACATTTGTGTAAGACAAAACAAAATCCAGTGGTGTTTGTTTTCCTTGTTTTCATGGTATTAAAACGTTAGATTCAGGATGCACTTTTAAACCGACCATCGCGTACACAAGAGAAGTGGAGGCAATGATCAGGAATCGATACAATTAACCCACAGCTCCCAACAGAGACATCAAAAGGAAAGAAACACAAACGTGAAACAACTGACCCCAATGGAAACATCAACAGCGGAAAGCCAAAAGGACAGCTACTTTCCCACAAAATGGCCAATAGGCTATCCAAAATAAAATAATATAAGCGACACAAACACCCAAAGACAAACCATAACAAAAATAAACCGCGACAGAAGAACCGCCTTGGAACGGTCAGCGGAAACGAATTCAACTGTGGGGCTTAAATCGAATTTATGTGGCCACAATCCTCGCCCTTATTTCTGTCGCGATTTAGACAAATAATTTGTTCAGTCCGAATGAAGGCCTCTTAACATATCAGAGCAACATCTCCGTAAACACAAAAAATCAAACAAACACAGAGATGAAACAACGGTGAGGACTCATCAGCAAGCAACCACTGAAATGTTGGAGCAAAAGAAAACCAACAGTTAGACTCCGATGGGCCCGACCAGAGACAGAGCATCAGACACCAACAAGCACTACATAAAATAAGATTCTCTCTAATTCTCCGTAAACCTTTACGCTGGAACCCTCATAGAATTTGGGGCCTGACCCACCGGCGTGCAATTAAAGAGGGAAGCAAAGTTGACAACCGTGATTGGGTTAACTACCATGCATGCAGTCTGTCGTATAACATTTATGTTGAACCCAATCGTTTTAAACTGAAGAATAATTGCGGTTATGTAATGAACCCAGGAAGGGACATGTTTTTTTTTTCATTTTTATTTTGTTGTGCGAACAAGATAATTTATATCTTGAGCGGACAAGGTATTATCTTGTTCGGACAACATATTATATTGTGCGGACAAGATATTATCTTGTGCGGATAAGATATGATCTTGTTCGCACAACATAATATCTTGTGCGCACAAGATATTATCTTGTTTGCACAACATAGATCTTGGGAAGTTGTGCGGACAAGATAATATCTTGTCCGCACAAGATAATATCGTGTTCACACAACTTAATCGTACAAGATAATATGTTGTCCGCACAAGATAATATCTTGTGCGCACAACTTATAAAATAAAAAAAATCAAGTCCCTTCCCGGGTTCCGTAGTTATGTATGTTTCTGAATTTATATACTAAGTCACCATCAAATTCGGGTTCCGATAGACCTTGTTGCAGAAGAGATTTAAGTCCAATATTGAATTTTGAAATTAAATCAGAATGACAGCTATAAAATTTTGAAAAGGCTTTGCGTAGTTTATGGTACCGATAAGCCTTTCAATCTACAAATGTATATACGGAACAAATATGGAATACAATGTACTAAAAACCATATATAATTCATGCGTTTCTGTTTGTAGGATATTTTACAACAATTATTATTTCTTGGACTTGTTGGCGTAATGATTAGACAGAATATTTTATAGATATCAAAAGTTTATTTAATAGATAGCATTAAATATAATATTATTAGAAACCATGCCATGGAATTAAATATGATGTAAGTACACTACATATTTGTATTTTTAAAATTTTAACCCATTCAGTACCAGAAACCCCTAAAGGGGTACCTTAAACCCCTAAAGGGGTACCTTGGCAAACAGTGCAGGCCCAGATCGGACGCCACAGAACGCGGCGTCTGATTAGGGTCTACACTGTTTGTAAAAAGTGCAGCCATGTTTCAAATAGATTTTGAAGAAATTACGACCTGACACCCCTAATTTTGAAATGGACTCCTGCTATATATAAGGTGGCAGATTCCATTTGGTACAAAAAGGGTTAAATGTGCTGGGCGAAAGTAATTCTGCACAGCCAATCCGCTTTTTACCGACATTCGTTGTTTCGCTAAAAGTCGTTACAGCGACAATTTCAATGGGATTAATCCTCAGATCAAGGCTTCAGCGCGATTCCGATTCGCGCGGACATCCCTCGGATTGGTAAGGCCTATACATATCGAAAACACGCCTATAAAATACATTGTAAATTTTACCGCCGTAAAAACGAAACATTTCAGATGAAAAATTGTGATATTTTTCTTCTTTCTCAAAATATAGATTGTGGGTACTCGTTAGAACCGCCTCATCGTGAAATAATAAAACATAGAAAAAAAAAGCAAAAAAAAAAAAAAAAAAAAAAAAAAAAACGGCAAGCCTCTTGATACCGGACAGTAACCCTTGGGACGGATATTTTCATCCGCCCCTCACACCCATCACGAAAACACGCCTATATAATTTTGGCCCCCTTGAACCCCACTTTTATATAGTTAAACTGGGGTTTACGGGGGTATACCTTATTTTTCTTATTTCTGGTCTAAAATATACATTGTGGGTACTCGTTAGAACCGCCACATCGAGGCGGTTCTAACGAGTGCCCACAATCTATATTTTGAGCAGAAATAAGAAAAATGTCACAATTTTTCATTCTAAAATTTTCTTCTTTTTTTTCGGTGATAAGTGTGGCAATGTATTTGTATAGGCGTGTTTACGTAATGTTTATTCACTACCTTAGATGGATGAGGATGACTGATTTTCGTGCCTTTTACCGAATACCCTTCTTTTTCGCACACACTTTTTCTATGCACGCAGTATATGTATGAGTGAGTGTTTGAGTTCCACCAACAGCTAAGATCATACGGGGACGGGACCTCGGTTTAAAGACTCATCCGAAAGTCTGGAGAAGTCCGGGATTGATCCTTCGACCCCTGGTTTACAAGGCGAGTAGCACAACCACTACACCACTGAGGCTTCCCACGAGTGAGTGAGTTTTAGTTTTACGTCCCACCAACAGCTAAGGTCATACGGGGACGGGACCTCGGTTTAAAGACTCATCCGAAAGTCTGGAGAAGCCCGGGATTGATCATACGACCCCTGGTTTACAAGGCGAGTAGCACAACCACTACACCACGGAGGCTTCCCACGCAGTATATACGAGGTGCGTTTATTTAGTTGTCACTAATGCCCCACCATACCGCGTAGCTGTAAGCTGCGTAAATTGCACGTTGGGTGGGTGGGGGTGGGGGTCTTAAATCGGATGCAATACGAATCTAATCCGTTCAGTCTTTTCAAAAGTTATTGAAAGCCCAAGTGGGTTCACTCATATACACCCAACACTTACTGTATACAAAATGGTCTGACTGTTTCAGTTTCAGTTTTCAGTTTCACAAATATATACGGTCGAACTTCAATGGCTCGAACCCCTTTGGGACCATGAAATTTTATTCGAGACAGCGGTAGTTCGAGCCACTGAAGGTCACTGCCAAGAGGCATAACCAGATACTTTTGAACATCTTTCGATGTTAGATAATGGAAATGTTTGCTGTGTGTACTCATTAGAATCGCCTCATCGAGGCGATTCTAATGAGTACACACAGCATACATTTGCAAGATAAAAGACTAGAATCTCCTTAATTATCCCCCACTATTTCTTATGTAGAGGAATTCGCTAGGGGCTCAAGAATGGGTTCGACTCATCCATGGTAAACGAGCCATCGAAGTTCTACTGTAGTGAACTGTGTCAGATACGTGGGAAATCTGTTGTCTCTTAAATGGCAATTTTCAGGTGGCATAAAAAATTTAAAGGTGGTAAAACTGACCTGAAAGATGAGCCCCGTCCCGGCCAGCCACGAAAAGCTGCTACAAAAGCTAATGTTACTGCCGTGGCAGATGCAATGTCCATGGTGAAAGAAAAACTGCTGATAGTGTTGCTGTTTCATCTGGGTCAGTTCATAAGATTTTGACTCGGGAATCGAAACTTAGAAAGGTTAGTACACGATGGGTCTCTGATCTCTTGACCAAGGAACAAGTTAACGATCACCCGTGTAAAAATGGCGAAATATCTTTTAAAAAGGAACACGAAATTTGACAAACGTAGAATTTCGGAGCTGTCTACAGGTGATGAAATCTGGGTCTCTCATTTTGAGCCGATGACAAGCAGTGGTTTTGAAAAGACAAATCAAGGCCGTTCATTGCCAAAAGAATTAAACGCGCGGCAAAAGTTTGGTATATGGAATTTTTCAACTGCGATGGACCTATTGTTCAATGGCAAGACATTATAAGAACAGTGTGTTGTCAAAAGTAAAGACATAATATGGAAAACGAATGTCATAGGGTATAGGTATATAGCAAACTTGTACTGCCTTGCGGTACAAGTCGGCTTTTATAGCGACGTGGTAGAGTGTTGGCCTGTCACTCCGGCGGAACGGGTTTGATCTCCGGCCGGGTAAAGGTGATTAGCATTGTTTCGCCTGTTACATTTGGCGCCCACCGTAAATAACCCATGTGTGCATTAAAACTCCTAGAGTATCATTTCATGTGATTCTCGGACTCCCAGAAATTCGAGGACGAATTTCAATGTGGAGGGAGAGAATGTCATAGGGTATAGGTATATAGCACACTTGCTATGCCTTGCGGTACAAGCCGGCTTTTTAGCGACTTGGTAGAGTTTAGGCCTGATACTCCGGTGGACCCGGTTCGATCCCCGGCCAGGTAAAGGTGATTAGCATTTTTTCACCCGTTACAGATGATTAAGAATGTTAGCAGTTAGCAATTCATTACGAGTGTTGAAGTCAGTTTCATGACTAGACACTCTTGCAAAGCGAATTAAATGCGAAACATAAACGCCATAGGATGCCGCACGAGGTACATCACCACCCAAGAAAGGAAAATTTACAATCTCAAAATCAAAATCATTGCGTTTATCATAAAATTTGCAGGACAATAGATAGATGTACATCCCAAACGGGGCTTTGGTATCAGCAGATTTTGCTTTATTCAACTGAAGTTCTGAGGGATGGGGTAAATGTGACTTATCAAACCATCGAAAAAAGGTATTGTTAATATTTAATAAATCATCCAAATATCTAGAAGTTGAGCTAAAGGCTTCAATGATTTCAGATTGGTTTTCAACGGAAAGGGACATCATGAAGTCTTTCATAACAAAACAACAACAGGTCAGCCACAAGGTATGCGCAATTCGTTCGTACCCATCGGGATACCCACAATTTGTCCAAATAACTTAGTACTAATTCTTATGTAAATATTATCAAGTAGAAAGGTGAGAGCTTCACACTCTCACATGACCATAAGGTATAACGTTATGCTCTTCAGAAGAGAAACAAATCTCACATTACATGCAGGATAGACGGAATCTTCCTTTCAATTAAATCATTAAGTTTTCCTTTTATTAGATAATGAGGAAGTGTAGTGTATATGGTGGAAAAAAATATAAGTAGACAGACCTGAAGCACGAAAACGTCTGGATTTCAATTTATTTAAAACTTCATTAGAACGTTTTATAGAACACCTGATCTTTCAAAGACTTTGTCGCAATGTTTAATCACATGTTTTGTGATGGCAATAATGGAGTTAATAATTTGGAAAGTTTAGTGCTGATAGAAGAGCTTGAAAGTACAATAAATTGTGCTTTGTATGGTCTTTTATGAAGTTGAGGTAACCAATATAACATAGGAAGTTTGTCTTGGATGACAAATGGGGTCATCAGCTACAGCCATCTCTACAACCAATATGTTATAGAAAGGGTTATCCTTTGAAAGCAAGGAATACACCACAGAACTGGAAAATATGGAGTGTACGTGTTTTCTGGGCCAGACTAACTAGTTTCGGCCAATTAGGCCTCATCAGTGACCCTCAAATATTTTCAAAATTCGACAATGGAATCAATGATCCCAAAGGACAAGAAAATATAAACTAAACTATGATATAGGGCAGCCACACATTCAAAGACACCAGCTGTAGGACATGACGTTAAATATGTTCTAGAAAGGGTTATCCTTTGGCAGCAAGGAATACACCACAGAGCTGGAAAATATGGAGTGTACATGTTTTCTGAGCCAGACTAGCTAGTACTGGATTGTTACCGGCCTTATCTGCTGGAGCCAAACCAAACTTCTTATAAAATTCTTGAATACCTAGAGTTTAAGGTGACGTAAAGAAGTCTGTCTTAGATTTAGGAGGTAATTAGTTCGTATTTTTAGAGTAGAAAGAAATGCGTCTGTCCACTTTTTTCATAATGCTAAGTTTCCAGTCTTTAAGGGCTTTATGCTCAACATGGATCACCAAATTCAGTAAGGGCAGCAGCGATTATTGAAATCAATTTTAGAAGGATATCTATATTTGGGTCCTTTAGAAATTATATTTCGTATCCTAGAATCAGGAACATCACGCACACACGCCTATATAATTTTCACCCCATTGAACCCTACTTTTATATAGTAAAACTGGGGTTTCCGGGGGTATACCTTATTTTTCGTATTTCTGCTCTAAAATATAGATTGTGGGTACTCATTATAACCGCCTCGATGAGGCCGTTCTAACGAGTGCCCCATCGAGGCGGTTCTAACGAGTGCCCACAATCTATATTGTGAGCAGAAATAAGGAAAATATCACAATTTTTCATAATAAAATTTTCTTCTTTTTTTTCGGCGATAAAAGTGGCAATGTATTTGTATAGGCGTGTTTGCGTAATGACAATTAACTGTCCGCTTTCCGCTCATGACGTTTTCATCATGGTGAAGTTGTTTTATGTTGGTGTTAGTTTCCCTTTGGTGTCTTGGATGGGAAATGTTAGGTAACTGTATCAATTCCAGATCATTGTCTTCACTTCTTTTTAGCAATTGATTTTGTGACACATTCATGTTTTATTGATAGCCTAACTCTCTAGCCTTTCCCATTTCCAATTGACCAAGACAACCAATTGTCATGCTTTGTTTTAATGTACGTTTTAGGCATGAGGGCAAAATTGCAACCTTATCATATTATTTACTCATGAGATACTGAACAACATGGCTAACGACGCAAAAGCACGCTTTTCGCCAAAAGTTGAGTACCGTGCTGTAATTCGGTACTTGTATTTGAAAGGGAAAACAGGTCAGGAAATACATTGCGAGTTGACCAATGTTTATGGGTTTCTGCACCATCGAATGCACAAGTTAAATTCTTTGTTCGGGAATACATAAAATATCATAGACAAACATGTTAGAAAACGACAGCTTTAAGCAGTCCAGTAGAACAAATGTAACTTCCGAGTTATAGATTCATCCCTTGCCCTCAATGCAAAATTTAATGCGGATTGAATGATCATAGTATACTAAAACTATCCGCATGGAGGACATTTATTCCTAAATTGCACCATGACAGTGCCCTACAAGCAGGAATCAGGGCTGAGAACTGAACAGTATTCTGACGTCAGAGCAGTAAAGTAGAAGTAAAACAAAGATCGATACAATTAACTTACTCCACCCATCAAAGACACCAAAGGGAAGCATGTTCTACAAAAGGATTATCATTTCGAACCAAAGAATACACCAACATTATTACAATTTTTTTTTCGGATTAGCTTTCTACCCGGTGGATACATCACGGTTGTCATTTGTAGTTGTCGATGCCAGGGCGTTCTACTTCTTTTGGTTCAGTTGGCCAAAGGTCCTGTTGTATGCTTGCAACTGGTTCATGATTATGGGTGTGTTTTTCGTTACCTCTGTCCAGTCTTTTCTTTTTCTTCTTCGGTTGCTTGAGGATACGGCCGTTGATCCACCGGCTGTTGTGAGACAGTTACTGTCGGGGGCGATCTCACTAAGTACTGTTAAACCGCTTAGAAGTCTAAGACTGTCCAGGAACAATGAATTTAACAGACCCGTTATTCTTTCTATCTCACGTCTCTCTATACAGAATATGTTTTGCGTGAGTGCTACTTCTTGCTGACTGAAACACTTGGTATAAAAGCTTAATGCGTTTTGCTTCCGCTTCGTGCATATATGACGCATGCACTAGTTTCCGGTCCATTACCGACGCAATTTCTAAAACAATTAGGCGGTTACTTAATTAAGAACTTTTATCGAGATGAAATGAATATTCGTCAATGGGTAAAATATTTAACCCATATAAGACAATGGAATCTTCCACCTGACAATTTCGAGTGATCCATTTGCAATTATAGCATGTTTGTTTTTGTTTGTGGTAAATTTTACAAAAGTGCATGTTTTTCCGGCAAACAGAGTAAACCCAGATCAGACGCCACGTTCCGCGGCGTCTGATTTGAGTCTACATTGTTTTCCCACGTCCCAAAAATGGGCCGCTTGTGGCGTTTTCATTATGGTGAAGCTGTTTTATGTATGTGTGTCTTTCCCTTTGTCGTCTTAGAGGAGAGGTGTGAGGTAATTATATCGATTCCCGATCATTGCATAACATTTATTTTGTATGGATTCAATTTGTATGAACACGGCAACCAAAGAGCATACTTTATGATTGTTTCTGATATTACAAACAGAAAACAACGAGACCCTAATGGAAACATCAATAGCGGAAAGCCAAAAGGATATTCCATTAGGGTCTAGTTATTTCATGTTTGTGTTTCTTTTCCTTTGGTATCTCTGATGGGAGGTGTGGGTTAATAGCATCGATTTCTGATCATTGCCTTCACTTCTATATTTTAAAATATGCAGTGCATTCGTGCACGTATTGCTAATATATATATTATTTGGGATAGCTATTTGGCTATTTTGTTAGAAGTAACTGTTGTTTTGGCTTTCCGGTTATGACGTTTTGATTACGTTGAAGTTGTTTAATGTTGGTATTTCTTTCCCTTTGGTGTCTTTAATGAGAGGTGGGGGTAACTGTTTTGATTCCTGGGCATTGCTTTCATTTCTATTGTTTGTAATCTTCAGTACTTCGTGTTTAATAATTAAGGCGTAACTATACCAAATTTAGTGACACAGAGGCCTTTCTGATATTTAATCATCATCAGTGTGTTTCAACCCCTACGTTTTGAAACTGAAACGGATGACGGACAAGACCCGGCAAACACAGCACGCCCCACCCCCCCCCCCACCCCCACCCCCCTCCGGGTACACATCGACCGACGTAGCTCATGAGACAGGTCAACTGGAAGCATCAGACAAGAGACGCCCACCCGCGGACTTATAGGCGTCCCCCACCGAGCCAACATCAGCAAACATGGCCCACACTCCACGGAAGTCCCGGGCATCAGGAAGGAGATGTCCAAAGTAGCGCGACTTGCAAAATTTAAAATATGAAGAAGAAGAATGAAGAAGGTATTTTATTAAAAAGTTTTCACGTTTTAATTTTCATTATGACAACCCAAAATGTGTATCAGAATAAATTCATGCTGCTACTTCCAAAATGCAATCTAAAACATATCTGCTAATGACATAGTCTAAACTCTAATTTTCTCAGATCTTTATAACGTCGTAAAATTGAACCTTATATACAGTGAAGTAGAAGTAAAACAAAGATCAGGAATTGATACAATTAACTTACTCCACCCATAAAAGACACCAAGTGCACTTGAGACGTGCACGCCAAGTGCACTATTTGCATTAAAATGATAGTAAATTTGTGCATCTGACGTGTTCACCAAGTGCACAAGGGTGTAAACTTTAGTTCTGACCACACTGTATGTGCATTTACCATTTCTAACATTTTACCATTCACGTTTACACCCTTATTATTTGTGCAAACGTAAATCATGTTATACAGTGTTTGGACGCTACCACGCATTCGTTGAAATGGTTACCATTTTTAATGACAGATTCTATTTGTTAATGACAGATTCACTCTGTCATTTCTAGCTGTCCTGCGTGTTGTAAAGTAGTTCCGGCTTTCTTACGACTTTCTTCCGGCTTTGACCGCCAAAGAAATATGAGTCCGCACAAAAATGTAGTCCGGTTTGGCGCAGTTATCAAAATTGTACATTCTATAATCGCAATACAACCTTTTGAAGCAGACGACTTGACGATTTTATCTTACCTTTCAGAGAATAGATTCAGCATTTCATATGAATCAGCTGCATCATGCGATACTGTATACCCAAATCAATGCGGCGCCTGCTCAGACGTCTGCTCAGGTTTTACACTGTTTTCTAACAGTGCTGTCAATATTTAATTCTTAAAGACCAGCCGGACAGCTGCAGACCAGAGTATTAATGGGTTTTCCGACATTCGAGGTCAAGTCTAGGTCAGTTACAACTAGGTGTATATCAGACTTTGCGAGAGAGGCTTTCCCTTTCAACCCTTGAATATGGTACAGATACCTATGCAAACAGTGTAGGTCCTGTGATAAAATTCTAGGTGCCATATTTAGCAGAATGGACAAGCCCAACTTCAGTGATGGAAGAGTACACTCCAGAAGGCAGTGAATAAAAGCACTGACAACACTCATGCCGATTGTCTCTGTGCAGGCTGGTCATGAACGAGGACTTGGACTGATCCGTTTAAACTTAACGGATGTTAGTAGCTGATGCAAAAAATGTAGAACAAGATCAGCACCGTGTTCTGTGGCGTTTGATCTCAGTCTACATTGTTTGCCAGATCGAACATTTTATTCAAGTGCAGATTTTACAGTTAACACTTACATGTACCCAAGACTGACAAACGACCCGGCTATGTTTGGGTTGATTGTTTGGTAAGACTGAAGAGGGTCATCCTGGAATCATAGGGTGAGCTTGGCAAACAGTGTAGACCAAGTTCGGACACTCCAGAACGCGCTTCTTATCAAAATCTTCACTATTTGTTTGAAATTTCAGACTTCAATTAAACAGTTTAATCTCAGCCCAGGACTTTTACCCCAACCTACATCCCACCAATGGGTTCGACTCCTGCCGGGGTCGGCAACATTCTTTCGTGGAGATTGATCATGAAATCTTTTCTACGGTCATTCTCTCCCTTCCGCTGATTCAAGAAGGGCAGTTGTCAGTTTCTGGCGGAAGAATGTGCACTGTACTGGTTAACCGCTTACGTATAAGCCTGCCCAGGAAAGTGTGGATAGGTAAACTGACCGGCTCAAATATGACCTAAATAGTGTTGACTGGGCCGTTAAACTCCAATACAAACAAACAAACAAACAAACATCCCACCAATACTTTCGGTGCTTTGATTTTGAAACCAAACGGTTGCATGATTACAACACGCTTAGGCGCCATGCCCTTAAGCTAAAAAGGTTAAATCAATCAACCGTGACGTATGGTTACCAGTCCGGCCACGATCCTGTGTTTTGTTTTGTTTGATTTGAGGTTTAACGTCCCCGTTAACACTGTATAGGTCATTTTGGAGACGTTGCTTCCAATTTTGTGGGACTTTTACCCGACACTAAGATGAAATGACATCTCAAGCCCTGCCGCGTGATATGCGTTTCAGTGACACATCGCACTTCAGCGTGAATCACGCCGATTGTCGTTTCGGGATGTTTCGACATATAGGTGTAAGGTATGCCGAGGCGACGCGTGCGTAATAGAGCATGGCATATCGGATGGAATAAGCGAAATGGTATGTCGAGCAATTGCATGTAGCTAGCGACATTAAGAACATTCATGATCATGGCTGAGACGTGACGTTATGTACATCAATCAAGTGCATCGACCTCACGTGGTTGCATTTATTTGTTTACGTTCAGAATCCGGGATATCTAATGCAGCAGGTTTATAGTGCTGTTCTTACTCAAAAATGTCTTCAAGCCAATGGAAGTCATGTGCTGGACTGACTAGCCTTTCTCCTCCGATCTCTTTGTGAAAAATAGAGTATCTTTTGGGGGGAGGTATCCACAACCGACCAGACAAAAATGTTACTAATTGACAGTAGCATTGTTAAAACTTGAATTTTAATGTTTGGTTTTTAAAACGTAAATATTTTCTTTCCAAAATGAAACATCGAATGGCATTTCATGTTACCATCGGTGTATAGACATCTGCAAACATATCATACAATGGAATTTGCAGAACTACTTTTCTAAATTTTAAGATCTTTTTAGAAAGGTTGTCTGTAAGTTTTCACAGTGTTTTGATTTTCTCATAGAATCTGTCATTTCAGTGCCTTTGGCGCTTTGATCATCTCTAGCTATCCTGCATGTTGTAAAGTAGTTCCGGCTTTCTTACGACTTTCTTCCGGCTTTGACCGCCAAAGAAATATGAGTCCGCACAAAAATGTAGTCGCAGTTATCAAAATTGTACATCCTATAATCGCAATACAAACTTTTGAAGCAGACGACTTGACGATTTTATCTTACCTTTCAGAGAATATATTCAGCACTTCATATGAATCAGCTGAATCATGCGAGACTGTATACCTAGATCAATGCGGCATCTGCTTAGACGTCTGCTCAGGTTTTACACTGTTTTCTAACAGTGCTGTCAACATTTAATCCTTAAAGACCAGCCGGTCAGCTGCAGACCAGAATATTAATGGGTTTCCCGACATTCGAGGTCAAGTCTAGGTCAGTTACAACTAGGTGTATATCAGACTTTGCGAGAAAGGCTGTCCCTTTCAACCCTGGAATATGGTACAGATACCTATGCAAACAGTGTAGGTCCTGTGATATAATTCTAGGTGCCATATTTAGCAGAATGGACGAGCCCAACTTCAGTGATGGAAGAGTACACTCCAGAAACTCAAGGCAGTGAATAAATCAAAGCACTGACAACACTCATGCCGATTGTCTCTAAATGCAGGCTGGTCATGAACGAGGATTTGGACTGATCCGTTTAAACTTAACGGAAGTTTAGTAACTGATGCAAAAAAATGTAGAACAAGATCAGCACCGTGTTTTGTGGCGTTTGATCTTAGTCTACATTGTTTGCCAGATCGAACATTTTTTCAAGTGCAGGTTTTTACAGATAACACTTATAATATGTAACTAAGACTGACAAACGACCCGGATATGTTCGGGTTGATTGTTTGGCATTCGACCCGAAGTTACTAATAAAAAAAGCGATTCAGAGCTAAGTTCTACGTGACTATCACTGGCTTCTCAGAATAACCTTTTTCTTGCAGAAAATAGCCGCAGTGAGATCAGGGTATTCCATAAGACTGAAGAGGGTCATCCTGGAATCATAGGGTGAGCTTGGCAAACAGTGTAGACCAAGTTCGGACGCTGCAGAACGCGCTTCTTATCAAAATCTTCACTATTTGTTTGGAATTTCAGAGTTAAATTAAACAGTTTAATCTCAGCCCAGGACTTTTATCCCGACCTACAGCCCACCAACACTTTCGGAGCTTTGATTTTGAAACCAAACGATTGCATGATTACAACACGCTTAGGCACCATGCCCTTAAGCTAAAAAGGTTAAATCAATCAACCGTGACGTATGGTTACCAGTCCGGCCACGATCCTGTGTTTTGTTTTGTTTGACTTGAGGTTTAACGTCCCCGTCAACACTGTATAGGTCATTTTGGAGATGTTGCTTCCAATTTCGTGGGACTTTTACCCGACACTGAGATGAAATGACATCTCAAGCCCTGCCGCCCAAACAAAACCAATAGGGTTTATATGCATGGACGGTCCGACTCGCACCTCTTTGCCTGGGCAGGCTTAGATCCTCTAAGCAGATTACCAGTACTCGTGTGCGGGTCGGTTTCAGCTCTGCGTGGAAGCATCATGCAGCCTATCTATTTCTTTAAGCCCGGATGGGCGGGGGCCAACGATCCTGTGTACCACCTTCACACCATCACTGATAGAAACCACATGTTCAGGATCAAACTTTTGATGTGTGATGTAAGGTCGTGCCTAGAAAAGAAGAAATTGTATTTTGTTCTCAAAAAGCATCAAGTGAGAACGTATTGCAACATTTTTCATTAAACCCTGGACAGTTAGAGGGAGTGAGTGAGTGTTTGAGTTTTACGTCCCACCAACAGCTAAGCTCATACGGAGACGATACCACGGTTTAAAGACACATCCGAAAGTCTGGAGAAGTCTGGGATCGATCCTGCGATCCCTGGTTTACAAGGCGAGTAGCATAACCACTACACCACGGAGGCTTCTAATGGACAGTTAGAAGCTGGTCGGAAAGCGGATGGCGTTGACTCGGATTTTGGGTGCCACATGTGTGTGATCTATTTGTCTGTTGGAGCGACATCTTACTATCAACAGAAGACGCTAGTGGACGTCGGCGTAGCGGAAGACCGACGTCAGTACGTCAAGATCGATTCATCCGACAGACGCATATGCGAAGCAGATTTCCAACGGCATCTGCTACACTGTACCTGTAGATAAACAAAGGGTTTCAACTGCCGACTAATAAGCACTGGCACTGTTCGTCGCACATATGCGATGCACTTTTGAGAGCTAGACGTCCCTGTCGTGACCAACATTAAGACGTCGACACAGTACGGAACACTTACGCTGGTGCATGAAATACGTACATGTATATTGGTGTCTAAACGGCTCGCGTGATATACGTGTGTGTGTGTGTGTGTGTGTGTGTGTGTGTGTGTGTGTGTGTGTGTGTGTGTGTGTGTGTGTGTGTGTGTGTGTGTGTGTGTGTGTGTGTGTGTGTGTGTATGTGTGTGTGTGTGTGAATTCGGGTTTAACGTCGCTTTCAACAATTTTTCAGTCATATCACGACGGTGTCTGGTTGCGACAGGGAGCTCAATGCTCACGTTTATAGTGCTGCCTCACTGAAATATCATGTCCCAGACACATTACATGATACCACACCCAGTCACATTATCCTGACACTGGATCGACCAGTCCTAGCTCTACCCCGTAAATCTGAGTGCCAAACGAGGAGCAGCTAGTACCATTTTTAACGACTTTGGTATGTCGCGGCCCGGGATCGAACCCGAGACCTCCCGTTCCCCGGAGCGGACACTCTACCAACTGAGCTATCGGGGCCGGTGTGATATACGTGTCAGTGACTCATCGCACTTCAGCGTGAATCACGCCGATTGTCGTTTCAAGATGTTTCGACACATAGGTGTAAGGTATGCCGAGGCGACGCGTGCGTAATAGAGCATGACATATCGGATGGAATAAGCGAAATGGTATGTCGAGCTATTGTAGCTAGCGACATTAAGAACATTCAAGATCATGACTGAGACGTTAACTGAACAGCGAGACGTTACATCAATCAAGTGCTTGCTTTCAGTTAAGTTAATGAGCTAGAGTGGCCGTCCCTGGAGGCCCGTCGTGAGCAGTCCTCTTTAACCTTCTTCTACAAGATACACTCTGATTCAGTGTCTATTGATAAAGATAGGTACTTGACCCCTGTAACACTGTCGACCCAAACAAGGGCATCAAAAGTAAACGACTCACAATATCGTAGATACCAGTCCTATCTATCTATCTTCTATCTTCTTATACTGAGTCGGTCATATTTGGCCATTACCTCAGTTGTGTGCGTAGCTAAATTTAGAATTTAGCTTAAAAAAAAAAAAAAAAAAAAAAAAAAAGAGAAGTCACCGGATGAGTCCTTAAAACTATTTACAATCTGATTAACAGAGGTGTACTAAAACGCATACCTCTGAGTCTCAATCTTACACTGTATGGGCTTTGAACTCCTCTGCAGTGTTAGCATTCACCACAGAAGAGGGAAGACTATTCCACTGGGGAATAGTCCTAGGGAAGAAGGAATTTTTCAGGGCATCACTGTAGGACTGGTACCTGTGATACTGTGAGTTGTTTACTTTTGATGCCCTTGTTCGAGTTGAAACTGTCACAGGGGTCAAGTATTTATCTTTATTAACGGCCACTGTACCTGAATGTATCTTATAGAAGAAGGTTAAAGAGGACTGCTCACGACGGGCCTCTAGGGACGGCCATTCTAGCTCGTTAAGCATGTCACCGACGCTGCTTCTATTGCGCCATCGTCGGCAGGTCCATCGAGCAGCTGTCCTCTGCACCTTCTCCACCTGCTGAATCTGAGTTTTAACATAGGGATGCCAAATGGGTGATGCATATTCTAGCTGAGGGCGAACCAATGTTTTATATGCAACATCCTTTGTCTGCCTAGGTGCAAAAGCCAAGTTTCGTCTAAGAAATCCTAAAGTCCTAGTTGCTTTTGATGTTATTTCTGAAACGTGTTGACCCCAATCAAGATCATCAGTGATGGTGATACCAAGATATTTGGCGGATTGAACCTGCTCCAAGATTTGCTGGTGTAGTTTATAGTCAAACTTAATTTGTTTGTCAGGAGGGTGTCGCGACACCCTCATTGAATGACATTTGGCCACATTGAAATTCATCTGCCAATCGGCCTCCCACTGTGCTAGTTGATTCAGGTCATCTTGTAGAATAAGACAGTCAGAAGAAGAATATATATTCCTATAAAGGACACAATCATCAGCAAACAAACGGACAGATGACCTGATGTTATCAGGGAGATCATTAATGAATACCAAGAAAAGGACCGGTCCAAGGACCGAACCTTGGGGGACACAAGGTAAAACAGGGACTGGATCAGACGCTTGGCCATCAAGTACAACTTGTTGTGAGCGCCCTGAGAGCCATGAGCTAATCCACCTGTGTGTGGATCCTCTTATCCCATAGTAATCCAATTTATACAATAGCCTCCTGTGAGGTACCTTGTCAAAGGCCTTAGCGAAGTCCATGATAATCAAGTCAGTCTGTCTGTGACCACGGTTTGTGGCCCCATCCAGATTGCTCACAATGTCATGGTAAAACTGAACTAATTGAGTTTCGCAAGACCTTTGACTTCGGAAACCATGCTGACAGTCAGCAAGAATGCTCTCAAAGGCTAGGTGCTTGTTGATGTTACTAACTATTATATGCTCCAGGGTTTTGCAACAGATGCATGTTAGCGACCTTGTGATAGCCATAGCAACCAAAGTCCTATAGTGATGCCCTGAAGAACTCGTTTTTTCCTAGAACTATTCCCCAATGGAATAGTCTTCCCTCCTTTGCGGTGAATGCCAAGTCCGCAGAAGAGTTCAAAGCCCGCACAGTGTAAGATTGGGAGTCAGAGGTATGCGTTTTAGGATACCTCTGTTATGCAGATTGTAAATAGTTTTAAGGACGCATCCAGTGCCTCTCTTTTTTTTTTCTTTTTTTTTCCAGCTAAATTCTAAATTTAGCCACCCAATCAACTGAGGTAATGCCCAGATATGACCGACTCAGTATAAGAAGATAGATAGTGTCGGCCTCACGTGGTTCCATTTATTTGTTTACGTTCAGAATCCGGGATATCTAATCCAGCAGGATTACGCGCTTGTTTATAGTGGTGTTCTTACTCAAAAATGTCTTCAAGCCAATGGAATTCATGTACTGGACTGACCAGCCTTTCTCCTCCGATCTCTTAGTGAAAAATAAAGTATCTTTTGTGGGGAGGTATCCACAACCGACCAGACAAAAATGTTACCAATTGCCAGTAGTATTGTTAAAACTTGAATTTTAATGTTTGGTTTTGAAAACGTAAATAGTTTCTTTCCAAAATTTGAAACATCGAATGGTATTTCATGATACCACCGGTGTATAGACATCTGCAAACATATCATACAATGGAATTTGCAGAACTACTTTTCTAATTTTTTTAAGATTTTTTAGAAAGGTTGTCTGTAAGTTTTCACAGTGTTTTGATTTTCTCATAGAATCTGTCATTTCAGTGCCTTTGGCGCTTTGATCTTATATTCCCTATTGCACCTGCATGATTGACGGAACCCTAGACTTTACATCATAATAGCTAACATGAACCACAAAATGTACTCGAGTGATAGACATATGCATATGCAGGTACCTTTTTGCAAGCAAAGACCATGACATTAACAACACCTCCGTAAAAAGCCATGTGATATACTCTATATTAAACCCATAGTAATAGTTTTACCTAGTGCAGGTAAGTTCTTTAAAGAATCTTCACTATTGAAATAATATCTTACATATTCGCCAAGAAATCCTCTAATGTTTTAATATATACAAGTCATTAACGAAATAATGAAAATGATTGAAACGGCGTATTAGACACTTTTACAAATGTACAAATCACAATTTTCACATTCGAAGTGTGTGCGTCTATGCATTTCTCTAAAGGGAAACAATAAGATATGATATGTCATGGTCGGAATGTGTGTCTTACTGTACGGACTGGCAAGTTTTATGATGCAGAATTATTTCTTGCCTTGATTTATTCTAATATAGAAGTGAACATCACGAAAACACGCCTATATAATTTTGACCCCCTCGAGCCCCACATTTATATAGTAAAACTGGGGTTTGCAGGGGTATAAATTATTTTTCGTATTTCGGATCTAAAACATAGGTTGTAGATACTCGATAGAACCGCCTCAATGAGGCGGTTCTATCGAGCACCCACAACCTATGTTTTAAGTAAAAATAATGATAATATCACAATTTTTCATCTTAATTTTTTTTTCGGCGTTTAAATTTGCAATGTATTTGTATAGGCGTGTTTTCGTAATGGACAATGATTACGTAATTAAAACGTCACAGGCGGAAAGCCAAATGGAGTTTGTCACGTAAGAAACAAACAACAACATTAGCACACGGCGTTTGCTAACTTCCCTTTCCAACCCATGTTCAGTAACAAACTGTTGTTTGTAACAATTATCATATTGGAGCAAATTAATCAATCCGATTTTTTCTGTTACGGAAGAGATAATACCACGTAAGTGAGAAATATGGCATTGTATTTTGAGTAGTTGCCTCGGATAGTCATGATTTTGTTGTTTTAACAATGCCCATACAACATTTTCTGTATGAGTATTGGAAAACATAGTATGACTATATACGTGAAGTATCTGTTTCGGAAGAGATATTGTATATTGCGACAAACAGAAAGTAAACTTGTATCGCCCAAATTCAATTTGTATGGAAACGGCAACGAAACAGCATGCTTTATCTATATACAGTCAAACCTGTCTAAGTGGCCACCTCCATTAAGCAAGCAACCTGTTTTAAACAAGCATGAATTTAGTTCCAAAAAGGCAAATGCAATAAAATTCACCTGTATTAAGCAAGCACCTGTCTTAAGCAAGCACATTTTGATGCTTAATACAGGTTGGACTGTATATGATATCTGTATATCTGATATGATTGTTTCTCACATTTTACCAGCCGAATTGAAGAGGATACACGTATTTTGTTTGAAACCTTAAAAAAAAAATAGTTGTCTGCAAAACTGTACTAAATTGACGTGTTAAATAATTTTGACTAGCGACAATGGAAAAAGCACATATCCGTTGTGTTTTGTATCGTGTCCAACATGTTAAAGCATTGAATGACTTCTATTAACAAACATTTGTCACAGATACAGTAAATAAAAATTGTTATTTATCAGACATGTGCCTATTAAAGTAGAAGTAAAACAAAGATCAGGAATCGATACAATTAACTTACTCCACCCATCAAAGACACCAAAGGGAAAGAAATAGAAACATTAAGCGACCAGACCATAATGGAAACCTAAACAAAGGAAGGCCATAAGGACAGTCACTTTCCCACATGGCCATATGGCCATCCAAAATAAAAAGACACAAGTGATACACACAGTAAGAAACAAACAACAACATAAATAAACCGCCTCAGAAGAACCGCCTTGGAACGGTCAGTGGAAAGATTTCCACTGGGGGGGCTTAGATCGATTTTACGTGGCCACAATCCTCGCCCTTACTTCTGTCGCGATTTAGACAAATAATTTGTTCAGTCCGCATGAAGGCCTCCTAACTCATCAGTGCAACATCTCCGTGAACACAAATAATCAAAGAACCACAGAGGTGAGACAACGGTGAGGACTCGACAGCAAGAAACAACTGAAATGCTGGAGCAAAAGAAAACCAACAGTTAGACTCCGATGGGCCCGACCAGAGACAGAGCATCAGGCACCAACCAACATTACCTTGAATTAGATCTCTCTAATTCTCAATAAGTAAGAACAGTTAAAAGCGGATTACATCGTGATATTCTTTGAGGCACCTTAATTTCAAAATTGTCTCATATTTTAAGACTGGCTGATTAACCTGATGCGATTCCAAAGTACAATGCAGCAAATTTGTATACGTGTAAGCATTATGACTTATTAAAGATGTTGAATTTATATGTAAATGCATCTCTACTTTTGCATTTCATAGTTACCCAGTAAAAGGCTAGCATGACAAAAGGGTTGAAATGCAATGTATCGAGGCACCCTCGCCGAGGCGGATGAACTGCTTCTTTAAGGTAATCATAATGTCAACTTACATATAAAGCATGAAAATGAAATTGTAGAGTATGTTAAATAATCTTGAAAGGTCCGTTAAACACGGAAAAGTGTAAAATAGATTCTTTACCGCAGGTTAAATCATCCTCGATGAGAACCCATGATATAAAGCAGAAACTTATATTTTAACTTGCTTTTGGTGGCGCCCCTTTAGTAAGCCTTGCACTCCACGGGGACGTGCTAGAATGTTTATTATTACTATCAAAATTGTATTTACACTACTGTACATAATTGTACGTACCCATGTTATGCTTTGATACCAAGCGACCTTGATACTGTAATCATGTTTTTCATGTGCAGGCCTAGTGTAACGTTACGATTGGGTTATTCCACTGGGGAATAAGAACGACAGTCAGACATGTGTGTATCGCGTTATCAAACAGCTCTTGTAAGAACAGTTAGAAAGTGTCACTGTGGCGTCTCTTCCTTCTGGGATGCTTTTAAATTTGAGAACATTTTAATGAACACGTATCACATCACATAATAAAAGCTATTTCAACCTGTTAAATCAAAATAAAATAGAAGAAGGCTATGACCAGGAATCGATACAATTAACCCACAGCTCCCATCAGAAACACCAAAGGGAAAGAAGCGCACACATGAAACAACTAGACCCTTATGGAAACATCGATAGCGGAAAGCCAAAAGGACAGTTAATTTCCCACAAAATGGCCAATTGGCTATCAAAACAAAATAATAAAAGCGATACACACTCTCAAAAACAAACCATAACAAACAAAAACGCGAAAGAAGAACCGCCTTGGGGCGGTCAGTGACACGAATTCCACTGTGTGTGTGTGGGGGGGGGGGGGGGGGGGCTTAAATCGATTTTACGTAGCCATAATCCTCGCCCTTACTTCCGTCGCGATTTAGACAAATAATTTGCTCACTCCGCATGAAGGCCTTCTAAGTAGCAGTATGTTAACGCCTGGTTCAATAGATATGTACCAAGGCAAAGTTGACTCTTTTGTAAATGGTTGACATATATCTGTTGCCCATTACATTGAATATACAATTACATTTGCGTTAGAATATGTGCATGTTACTTTAGTGACAAAATAGATGCAAATGCACATTGACTAGAAGACAATCGAAAGATTTAAAGTCAAATTTAGTTTTCTAAACTACTCTGAAATTGGCTAATGCCTTGAATGGATTAAAATAACGTGTTAAATCCGTCCCTCTGGTAAATCGATCGAACGTAAACTGTCAACACAAGAAAATAAAAAAAAAATAAAAAAAAAGAAATAAAAATTGTTAATGACAACAAATAAACTTGTACTATTTTACTTGTTGTCGTTGTCTAGTTTGTCTTTAGACTTTTGTCGATTTTCTATAAGTCAATGTACCGCCATGGATCAGTATGTTTGAACAGCGTTTGGCTTCCATTAGTGTTATCATATTGTGAGAGAAATAAAACTGATTTGATTTGCCTCGCTTGTGTTATTTTATTTTGGATAGCCTGTTGGCCATTTTGTGAGAGGGTGGCTGTCCTTTTGGCTTTCTGCTGCTGATGTTTCCATTAGGGTCTGTTGGTTCGTGTTTGTGGTTCTTTCCCTTTGGTGTCTCTAATGGGAGCTGTGAGTTAATTGTATCGATTCCTGATAATTGCCTCCACCTCTATTTTATATCTATCCTCGTATTAAAGGTCATTTATCACGGTATAGGCCCCGCTAATCGGGGCTTGAAGAAATAGATTTGGCTGCATGATGCTTCCACGCAGAGATGAAAGCGACCGCACATGAGTACTGGTAAACCTCTTAGAGGTTCTAAGCCTACCCAGGAAAAGTGGTGCAAATCGGAGCATCCATGCATATAAACCCTACTGGTTTCATTGGGTGACAGGCATTGAGATGTCATTCCATCTCAATGTGGGGTAAAACACCCACAAAATTGGAAGCAACTTCTCCAAAATTACCTATGCAGTGTTGACGGGGACAATAAATCTCAAATCAAACAAACGAACAATTTATCTCGGTATTGAAATCATTAAGAATTCAAACACATTGCTTAAGGTAAGTGAAATCTGACAACCGGATCAAATTATCTTAATTAGTTTCTGAGATATTACAATTTGAAGTCTGAAATATTTCAAACGGAGAGAACAGCTTCAAACTGCGCCATTAATATTCATGAAGTATTCTATGATGTCATAGTTGACGGCGGAAGTAAGGGCGAGGATTGTGGCCACGTAAAATCGATTTAAGCCCCCCAGTGGAAATCATTCCACTGACCGTTCCAAGGCGGTTCTTCTGTGGCGGTTTATTTATGGTGTTGTTTGTTACTTACTGTGTGTATCACTTGTGTCTTTTTATTTTGGATAGCCAATTTCAGAGTAGTTTAGAAAACTAAATTTGACTTTAAATCTTTCGATTGTCTTCTAGTCAATGTGCATTTGCATCTATTTTGTCACTAAAGTAACATGCACATATTCTAACGCAAATGTAATTGTATATTCAATGTAATGGGCAACAGATATATGTCAACCATTTACAAAAGAGTCAACTTTGCCTTGGTACATATCTATTGAACCAGGCGTTAACATACTGCTACTTAGAAGGCCTTCATGCGGAGTGAGCAAATTATTTGTCTAAATCGCGACGGAAGTAAGGGCGAGGATTATGGCTACGTAAAATCGATTTAAGCCCCCCCTCCCCCCCCCCACACACACACAGTGGAATTCGTGTCACTGACCGCCCCAAGGCGGTTCTTCTTTCGCGTTTTTGTTTGTTATGGTTTGTTTTTGAGAGTGTGTATCGCTTTTATTATTTTGTTTTGGTAGCCAATTGGCCATTTTGTGGGAAATTAACTGTCCTTTTGGCTTTCCGCTATCGATGTTTCCATAAGGGTCTAGTTATTTCATGTGTGCGCTTCTTTCCCTTTGGTGTTTCTGATGGGAGCTGTGGGTTAATTGTATCGATTCCTGGTCATAGCCTTCTTCTATTTTATTTTGATTTAACAGGTTGAAATAGCTTTTATTATGTGATGTGATACGTGTTCATTAAAATGTTCTCAAATTTAAAAGCATCCCAGAAGGAAGAGACGCCACAGTGACACTTTCTAACTGTTCTTACAAGAGCTGTTTGATAACGCGATACACACATGTCTGACTGTCGTTCTTATTCCCCAGTGGAATAACCCAATCGTAACGTTACACTAGGCCTGCACATGAAAAACATGATTACAGTATCAAGGTCGCTTGGTATCAAAGCATGACATGGGTACGTACAATTATGTACAGTAGTGTAAATACAATTTTGATAGTAATAATAAACATTCTAGCACGTCCCCGTGGAGTGCAAGGCTTACTAAAGGGGCGCCACCAAAAGCAAGTTAAAATATAAGTTTCTGCTTTATATCATGGGTTCTCATCGAGGATGATTTAACCTGCGGTAAAGAATCTATTTTACACTTTTCCGTGTTTAACGGACCTTTCAAGATTATTTAACATACTCTACAATTTCATTTTCATGCTTTATATGTAAGTTGACATTATGATTACCTTAAAGAAGCAGTTCATCCGCCTCGGCGAGGGTGCCTCGATACATTGCATTTCAACCCTTTTGTCATGCTAGCCTTTTACTGGGTAACTATGAAATGCAAAAGGAGAGATGCATTTACATATAAATTCAACATCTTTAATAAGTCATAATGCTTACACGTATACAAATTTGCTGCATTGTACTTTGGAATCGCATCAGGTTAATCAGCCAGTCTTAAAATATGAGACAATTTTGAAATTAAGGTGCCTCAAAGAATATCACGATGTAATCCGCTTTTAACTGTTCTTACTTATTGAGAATTAGAGAGATCTAATTCAAGGTAATGTTGGTTGGTGCCTGATGCTCTGTCTCTGGTCGGGCCCATCGGAGTCTAACTGTTGGTTTTCTTTTGCTCCAGCATTTCAGTTGTTTCTTGCTGTCGAGTCCTCACCGTTGTCTCACCTCTGTGGTTCTTTGATTATTTGTGTTCACGGAGATGTTGCACTGATGAGTTAGGAGGCCTTCATGCGGACTGAACAAATTATTTGTCTAAATCGCGACAGAAGTAAGGGCGAGGATTGTGGCCACGTAAAATCGATCTAAGCCCCCCCAGTGGAAATCTTTCCACTGACCGTTCCAAGGCGGTTCTTCTGAGGCGGTTTATTTATGTTGTTGTTTGTTTCTTACTGTGTGTATCACTTGTGTCTTTTTATTTTGGATAGCCATATGGCCATTTTGTGGGAAGGTAACTGTCTTATGGCCTTCCTTTGTTTAGGTTTCCATTATGGTCTGGCCGCTTAATGTTTGTGTTTCTTTCCCTTTGGTGTCTTTGATGGGTGGAGTAAGTTAATTGTATCGATTCCTGATCTTTGTTTTACTTCTACTTAACAGTCAATATACCTGGTGTTTTATAATCATCAGAAAATACTTAGCCACCTGACCAATTTAATGAAATTGATCCCAGTCAAAATTAAAAATAATTTCTATTAATTTCAAACCTAAAATCTATACATTAAAATTCAAATAATACATTCAAATAGTTTATATTTCCGATTACATATAAATAACATACAGTGGTAGGTTATGTGTTTAGAAGACATTCATAAAGCATTTTTATATACAAAGTTAAAAAATTACAAATGGACTGTTTGTTTTAAACATTTTTATATTATTTAAAACTTAAATAAAAGTTTTAAATCATAAATGAAATTTAAATTTATATCCAAAATTACTAATACGATACACCCCCATTAGTAAACATACGGACATGTATATTAAAATCATAGAAATTGAAAATATGTCAGTTTTAAAGTTAATAAAAAGTTAAAATCCACTATGATGTCGCAAAATATTGCAGTATGGGTCTGAATCATCAAACATTCAAGGGACGTTACTCTAAGTGGAAAATAGGTACGTACGTATTTGAATATAACATTGATGCATTTTTCTGTAAAATGTTCTTCTTTATGTATTCGTTCAGTATACTTAATTCTAGAAATATGTACAATTTCGTGATAAATTACCTTTAAAGATTACGACCACAAAAAAACAAAAACAAAAAAAAAAAAAAAAAACGTGTTGACATTTCTTTCCCCATATTGAGAAATATAGTCAAAACAGAATGTAATGGATTTACCATGTAGGCATTTGTATCCTCGTTTGTTTGTTTGTTTAATTTGAGGTTTAACGTTCCCCATCAACACTGTAAAGGTCATTTTGGAGACGTTGATTCCAATTCTGTGGGACTTTTACCCGACATTGAGATGAAACGACGTCTGAAGCCCTGCCGGCCAATGAAATCAATAGGGTTTATAAGCATGGACGGTCCGACTTGCACCACTTTGCCTGAGCAGGCTTAGATCCTCTACGCGTCGTGTAGGGCGGTTTCAGCTCTACAAGAAGCATCATACAGCCCATCTTTTTCTTTAAGCCCCGATGGGCGGGGGCCTTTCTATCCTCGTATTAACATGATGACATTACAATAATAGAAGGCAATTGTCAAGAATCGATACCATCACCTCACACCTCCCATCCGAGACACCAAGAGGAAAGAAACACCGACATAAAACAACTTCACCATAATGAAAACGTCACAAACTGATAGCCAAAAGGACAGTTACTTTCTCACAAAATGACCAAGCGGCTATCCAACAAATAAAAAATATAGTAACAAAAACACATGCAAAGACGAATTAAATAATACGAAACTACAGTAGAAGAACCGCCTTTGAACATCCAGTAAAAGTTTTTACTGCTGGTCTTAAAGCGATTTTAAGAAGCAATAATCCTCGCCCATGCTTCTTTCGTGGTTTAGACAAATAATTTATTCAGTCCGAATGTAGGCTTTTCTGTCCTCATATTAAGGGCTTCTATCACAGTAGAACATTCTGACATTACTATGCAGGCCTGTCTATCCTCATATTTATTTATCATTGTCACAGCAGAACATCATAACATTACCATGTAGACCTTTGGCAAAATATCCATTTGATCGTCATTGCACGTTGAAAATATCAGGCTAAAGCAATTTACTATCAGATTAACAAGTCCGTGAAATAAACACCCCTGGGGTTTACAGGGATATATTATTGTCCTTATTTTTGCTCCAAACATAGATTGTGGGTACCCGTTGGAAACAGAATTCCAATTGTGGGTACCCGTTGGAAACAGAATTCC
>OY757025.1:27375539-27447439 GCA_963580285.1 Lucinisca nassula
GTAATAACGTCATGTAATAACTTTGATTATCCACTAGTGGATTAAATATGCAAATTATTAACCCTTCTCTTGCTGAATATTCATTTTAGCCACACCCTTCTCTGACTTTAACCCAATCAGATTACTTGATGTAATTTATTCCTACAAATTCATAAACTGAATGTCAAACAGTGTAGATCCTGATCAGATGGCTTCTTCAGGAGCCATCTGATCTGGATCTACACTGTTTGCAAAGATAGGGGTTGTCGTGAACAGCAAGATAAGGGTTAAGATACGCACCTTCCTTAACGACGTCGCGTTTACTAATGGCGGAATATCGACAATTTTGTAAGCAAAATAAATAATAATAAAATCGTGAATAAAATGCGTTTTAAATGTCATATGATAAATAGAACTTTGCATTCCGTGCATGTGTGTGTACTCACATTAAGAGGTATATGGGGTACTTGTGGGTACCAAAATGACATGTGGGGTACGGAAGAATTGTGGGGTATTTTTTTGTACCCCACAGAGAAAAACGTCATTAAACAAGTTTTTGAACTTCAAAGGCCCATAATTCTGTTTTACCCTGAGGTACCCCACAAGCACAAAAAACGCACAGAGTTCGACGTGGTGATTTCACACACCTAGTGTGAGTACAATTTTACACTTTCGCGCTACAAGAACTTGTTGATGACGTCACAGATTTAACATCCGGGTATTCTCGTACCAAAATGGCGGCGATGGCCTAACAGCGAGAAGCAGGTCAGTAATTTAGTAGATATGTTTAACGAGCAGACAGGAAGACGGATTTTTTTCGGCGAATAAAGTGTCTGCAATTTAAATTTATTTATTGCAATGGTTATGGCCCCGGCCGAATCCGCCAATGTCAAGGGTTCTTCCAACAGGTTATCGACATAGATCGTAAGTTGTTGGATGCAGAATCAACACTTTTACAAGTTTTAGGCCCAAAATCTGAAAGATAATATATATCCGTGGAAATTAATGGGATTAAATTTTACTCAATTAAAAATGTTTCGCCTTGTCCTCAACAGACTTGTCGGAGCGATTGTCAGGATCTCGGGTCGTTTCGTCCGTGAGTCGTTTCGCCGATTTATGGACATCTCGGCCCCTAACAAACTCGGCCCCTGACAAACCCGGCCCCTGACAAACTCGGCCCCTAGCAAACTCGGCCCCCATCCAACTCCGTCCATAAAAACTCAGTCCCTAGCAGCATTTAGGTCCTAAAATAAATGTTTTTGTTTCCGAGAATCAATTTGGAAGGTGGATGGGTAGTTTCACAGAAAGTTTGAGCATATTTATCGTTTTAAATACGAAACCTTAACCACGATAAAAGACGAAGACTGTTACAAAGTGCCAATTGCAAACACCCTTCAATACAAACAATCATTTTTTGTTAAGGCAGTGCAGGATTGGAACAATCTGGACAGTTCTGTTATCCGCGCAGAAAAGGTAGAGGGCTTTAAGAAGGCTCTCTCCAGTCGCGACTAGGCGACCTAATCCAACTCCGTTGCGCCTATGCCAGAATTGGCCCTGCAAAGTACTTATACAGATACAGATATCACGGAAACCCATGCTGTAATTGGGACGGTGTTGGAATTGAGTGTGACATCATGAAAACATGCCTATATAATTTCGACCACCTGCAACCACACTTTTATATAGTAAAACTGGGGTTTACAAGGGTTTATATCAAATTTACTTTTTTCTTCTCAAAAACATCGATTGTTGGTTCTTATAAGAAAAGCCTCATTGATGTCGTTTTTACAAGTACCCAAATCTGTTTGCTCAAAAACATAGATTGTCAGATTGTTGGTACTTGTCAGAATCGCTCTGTCAATGTGGTTCTAATAAGTACCCAAAATCTATGTTTATAGCAGAAATAAAAAAAAATATGTTCATGTTTCATCTGAAAATTTCATATTTGGGTGGTGAAAAATCCAATATTTTAGAATAGGTGGTTTTTTGTGGTATTAACATTGCCAGTGTAAAACCAAATGTAAACCTATGGAAAACAATATTCGCCCCCGCCCCTCGGGGCTTGGGGAAATAGTTTGGGCTGCATGATGCTTCCACGCAGAGCTGCATGTGACCACACACGATTACTGGTAAACTGCTTAGAAGGCCTAAGCCTGCCCAGGCAAAGCGGTGTGAGTCAGATCGTCCAATGCATATACACCTTCTGATTTCATCGGGCGGTAGGGCTTGAGATGTCATTTCATCTCAGTGTCGGGTAAAAGTCCCACAAAATTGAAAGCAACGTCTCTAAAATGACTTAAATAGTGTTGACGGTGTCGTTATACCCCAATTCAAACAAACAAAAACAAATAGAATACAATATAGTTCATGATATACATGGTTCTCCACGATCTGATTGTGCGTTGGCGACGTTCATTTCGTAAACACTCCTATACAAATACATTGTCGATTTTTTGGCCAAAAATGGAAATTTTAAGATGAAAAATTGTGAATTTTTTCTTATTTTTGCTTGAAACATAGATTACGGTTCTATCGAGTACTCACAGTCTGTTTTTTAGCAGATATAAGAAAAATAATGTTTTAAGAAAAAAACTTAATTTTTCTGCCGTTCATTAAAAGTATGAATGACAACGTAGCGCTAGCAAAGTTTATATGAACCCCTTCGGTGTTAAGTTACTTTGCAGGCGATCCGCTGCTTTCATACTTTTATGATTTGTTTTTGTTTGATTTAAGGCTTAACGTCACCGTCAACACTGTAAAGGTCATTCTGGAGACGTTGCTTCCAGTTGTGTGGGATTTTTACCCGACATTAAGATGAAATGACATCTCAAGCCCTGCCACCAATAGGATTTATAAGCACATACCGCTTTGCCTGGGCAGGCTTAGATCCCCTAAGCGGTTTACCAGTACTCGTGTGCGGGTCGGTTTCAACTCTGCGTGGAAGCATCATGCAGCTTATATATTTCTTCAAGCCCCGACAGGCGGGGGCCGTCATACTTTCATGGACAGCAGAAAAATAAAATTCATTTCTTAAATGAACACACCAGTACCTCATGGGTTTAGGTCGGGTAAAAGCCCCATAAAATTGGAAGCAACTTCTCCAAAATGACCTATACAATGTTGACGGGGATGTAAAACAATCAAAATCATTGGTATTAATAGAAAAAAGGCTAATGGCTGTGGAATGGTCAAACCCTGCAAATGATAATAAAAGCAAAATGGTTCAATTTTTGTAAGTGCGCAATAGAACATACTACTAGTCTCTTTTTTAGTGGCAGAGATGTAATTACACGCCAATCAATCAACTACTTTATTAATTAAATCGGAAGGTGAGTGACAGTGAGGTTCATTTAACTCATGTGAGATAGGTTACTCATAATTTCATCAAAATGAGTTCAAAAGATAATTAGGCATATGTACATTAAAATATGTATAATATTTTGATAATAAGTCAATTCCAACACTAATATATACATATTCTAATTTTAGGGGCCGAGTTTGTTAGGGGCCGAGTTTGTCAGGGGCCGAGTTTGTTAGGGGCCGAGATGTCCTGTCACCGTTTCGCCCATTAGTCGTTTCGCCCTTGGGTCATTTCGCCTTTTTTCAAGCCCTATTGATTGAGGTTATGTTTGTTTTGGTATGTAAAGGGATTGATGGGGGTATTGGGCGCTCCAGAAAACTTGCCCTAGCTCTTTTGGTGCAGCTAGACGACCTACTAATGGCTTCTACTTCAGGTTTGAGGGTTACTGATGAGGCCTAATTGGCCGAAACTAGCTAGTCTGGCCCAGAAAACATGTACACTCCATACTTTTCAGTTCTGTGGTGTATTCCTTGCTTCCAAAGGATAACCCTTTTATAGAACATATTTGAGCAACTGCGCTACCACCTTTTTGAGAAAGCTATTCGAGCTCACATAAGGTCTTTGCAATAAAAATTAAAATGGGATTTATGGCTGTGGACATGACTGTTTACATTTAAAAATGTGACATATTTTTCCTTCTGCTCAAAACATAGATTTTGCATTAGAACCATCTAATTGTCTATGTTATAGAATCAGAAATACGAGAAATATATATATAAGTTTGATACCCTTCTGTAAGTATTGGAAGAAAGAAAGAAAGATTCGAAAACCCATTTTTCACTGTATAAAGTTTGGTTTAGAGGGGGCGTTATTGCATAGACTTGCTAACATGATGTTTTATTTACTTATCACTAAGTAATCAGTTGTTCTTTCTGCACAAATAGTGAAGTGATATAACTGGTTTCATTATTACGTTAATCGTGCTGACGGGGATGTTATCTATCTATCTTCACATACTGAGTCGGTCATATTTGGCCATTACCTCAGTTAAGTGGGTGGCTAAATTTAGAATTTTGCACAAAAAAACATCTCTGGATGAGCTCTTAAAACTATTTACAATCCGAACATAGAGGTATCCTAAAACGCCTACCTCTGAGTCTCAATCTTATACTGGCTACTTCTATTTCACCATCGTCTTCAGGTCCATCAAGCAGCTGTCCCGCTCTGCACCCTCTCCACCTGCTGAATCTGAGTTTTAACATATAGATGCCAAATGGGTGATGCATATTCAAGTTGAGGGCGAACCATTGTTTTATATGCAACATCCTTTGTCTGCCGAGGTGCAAAAGCCAAATTATGTCTAAGGAATCCTAAGGTCCTAGTTGCTTTAGATGTTATTTCAGAGATATGTTGACCCCAATCTAGATGGTCAGTGATGGTGATACTAAGATATTTGGCGGAATGAATCTGTTCCAAAGTTTGCTGGTGAAGTGTGCATTCATACTTAATTTGCTTGTCCTGACGGTGTCGTGACACCCTCATTGAATGGCATTTGGCTACATTGAACTTCATCTGCCAATCTGCTTCCCATTGTGCAAGTCAATCCAGGTCATCTTGTCAAATACGACAGTCAGAAGGAGAATATATGTCCCTATACAGGACACAATCATCAGCAAACAAACGGACAGATGACCTGATATTATATGGGAGATCATTGAGGAATACAAAAAGAGTACCGGTCCAAGGACTGAATCTTGTGGGACACCAGATAGAACAGGGACTGGATCAGACCCTCGGCCATCAAGTACACTTTGTTGAGAGTGTCCGGAGAGCCATGAGCTAATCCAACTATGTGTGGATCCTCTTATCCCATAGTAGTCCAATTTGTACAGTAGCCTTCTGTGAGGTACCTTGTCAAAGGCCTTGGCGAAATCCATGATGATCAAGTCAGTCTGTGGCCACGATTTATCTCTGAAAAAGTTCTTTCTTCCCTAGAACTATTCCTCAGTGCAATAGACTTCCATCTTCTGAGGTGAATGCCGAGACTGCAGCGGAGTTCAAAGCCCACACAGACATGAAAAATTCCCTTCTAAAAGGAAAGGCACTCAGTAGCCCATCAAATTTCCCAATTTGTCAATCTGCGCGCTATTTCTATTCCCAAATTTGCCAATCCAAGTGCTATTTTTCCCTAATTTAATGGCCCCTGGCCCCGGTTTCAGATTGGTAGGAAAATCCCTGGTGATGTATACCTGTATTTAGCACAGCCACATTGAGGCTGATCTTGTCATAGCAGGGGAGAAGTCACTTCTCCTTATTTGTTTTGCCTCAGATTGATCAAACGGCTTAAAATCATATAAAATAAACCTGTCTTACACCATACTAGGGGCTGTAGACTCAAGGATTCAGCCCTGGGACTCCTACCTTTTGGTTGGGGACTCCTACTTTTCAGCTGGTGACTCCTACTTTTCACCAGGTGGGAGTCCTGGCCCGGAGGTTATAAAACTTTTTTCATGCTCAACTCAGCAGAGCATGAAACTTTAAAATACTAAGAAGATGAGCGATTTTTCTTTCTCAGATAGCAGAGAATGTTATTTGAACTGCTCACAAATTTTAAAATGCCAACAACTCAGTTGAGCATGAAAAAAGTTTTATAACCTCGGGGCCTGGACTCCAACATTTAAAATCCTAACTAGTGCATATGAGAACCCTGCATGATATTAATGGGCACCTGTGTTCTGGATTTGACATTAAATATTTTGTATGCTACTTTGCTGCAAAGTCGGACTTGTTTCTGTCAGATACTGCTGGCCCGGGTCTGCCTAAAACAGTAATGATGCGTAATGATGCAAATTGATATGTAAAGATGCACAAAATAGTTTTGAAAATGTCTTCTTTTTAGCTCACCACTTCGGCGCCGTGGGAGCTTATAGGATAGGCACTTGTCCGTCGTCGTCGTCTGGCGTCAACACTTTTAAACTTCTCCTCTGAAGCCACTGAGCCGATTGGGTCCAAATTTTATCTGTATCATCCTTGGGCTGGGGGATTGAAAGTTTATGTTTTTTTATGAAAATCAGCTCTTTAGTTTGGTTGCTATGGCAACTTAGAGTTTCCATAGACTTATATGGGGAAAATTGAAAAATGGCATTTACTGCCAAGTCATTGCAGATATTTTGACAAAAGTTTATAGAAATGTTCCATAGGCAATCTACTATCTGCCATATGATTTTAGGCCTACTGCTCGTTTTTATTGGTTGTCATGATTTGCCTTAACAGGTTTTGTGTTTTTCTATGGTTTGGTTTGGGTTTTTACGGCCCTTTCAAGATTATTTCACTCATATCGAGCCGATCGTTAATCAGAGGTGGGCGAAAACCGGAGTACCCGGAGAAAAACCACCTGACCTTCCGTTGCAGAACTTCTTCTCACACGTGGCCCGAGCGAGGCTCGAACCTACGGCGGTGAGAGACCTAATGACTAAGAGTCAGCGCTCTTATCCACTAGGCCACGGAGGCCCGTTAATGTTTTTCTATGAAATTTGACCTTTTAGTTTTGTTGCTATGGCAACTTAGAGTTTCCATTGGCTTATAATGAGGAAAACTGAAAAATGGCATTTACTGCCAAGTCATTGCAGATATTTTGACAAAACTTACATAGAAATCTTCTCTTAGCCATATGCTTTTATGTCAACCTGGGGGTCCCCTAGGTTGTGCCCGGACCATTCCCCACCCCCTCCATTTCATAAAATGCCCTATACCTCTGAAAAATTTACAGATGTCCACCCCTAAACCCAGGACTTTATCCAGGTATTTTGGGAAAAGGTCCCTGGGCAAAATTGGGAAAAATTACGGACAAAATACAAAAATTGGGAATACAATTTCATAAGAGAAATGCCAGGATGATGAATTTTGCTCATGATAGTCTATTAATTTGATAGTGAAGCTGAGTGCAATACAGCTGTAGCTTCACTGTGGTGAATTTCATCTGGACTAGCCAGTGTTAACCTCTGATGTTAAGTATTATTTTCTCTGTTCCTTTTGTGGCTTTTATTTTTTCATTTTTCGGGGGGAAAAATATGGTGCAATTTGGAAAAAATTTAGGCTATTTTGCATTGGGAATGGGGCCGAATTTCGGCCCTGCTGAAAAGGCAGAAAATGCCCTGAAACCATATATATTCTTGTTCCTTATGATAAGATGCATTAATTGTCACCAACCTGGGGGTCCCCCAGGATGTGCCCCGACCCCTCCATTTCATAAAAGGCCATTTATCTCAGAAACCATTCAGATCCCCACCCCTAACCATATATATTCTTGTTCTTTATGATAAGATGCATTAAGTGACACCAACCTGGGGTCCCCCACGATGTGCCGAGGACATGCCCCGACCCCTCCACTTCATAAAAGGCCATTTATCTCAGAAACCATTCAGATCCCCACCCCTAAATCATATATATTCTTGTTCCTTATGGTAAGACGCAATATGTGACACCAACCTGTGGGTCCCCTGGGATGTGCCGGGGACATGCCCCGCCCCTCCACTTCATAAAATGGCATTTATCTCAGAAACCATTGAGATCCCCACCTCTAAACCATATTATATATTCTCATTCCTTACGATACGTTGCATTCAGTGACACTAACTTGGGAATCCCCCGGGATGTGCCAAGGCCATGCCCAACCCCCTCCTTGCCCCCTCCCATCGGGGGTTGAAGAAATAGATGGGCTGCATGATGCTTCCAAGCAGAGCTGAAACCGACCCGCACATGAGTACTGGTAAACCACTAAGAGGATCTAAGCCTGCCCAGGCAAAGCCGTGCAAGTGTCGGACCGTCCATGCTTATAAACCCTATTGGTTTCATTGGGCAGCAGGGCTTGAGATGTCATTTCATCTCAATGTTGGGTAAAAGTCCCACAAAATTGGAAGCAACGTCTCCAAAATGACCTTTGCAGTGTTGACCGTAATGACGGGGACGTTAAACCTCAAATCATTAAAAAAAACAACCCCCTCCACTTGATAAAAGGCTAAATATTACAGAAACCTAACAGATCCCTACCCCTACACCATATATTATATTCTTGTTCCTTATGATAAGACACATTCAGTTACACCAACCCAGGGGTCACCAGGGTGTGCCCGGGCCATGCTCCACCCCTCGACTTCACAAAAGACCATATATTTGAGAAACTGTTCAGAGCCCCACCTGTAAACCATATATATTCTTGTTCCTTATGATAAGATGCAATCAGTGACACCAGCATGCGGGTCCCCCGGGATGCCACAGGCCATGCCTCACCCCTTTACTTCATTAAAATCCATATATCTCAGAAACTGTTCAGATCCCCACCCTTTAACCATATATATTCTTGTTCCTTATGATAAGACTCCTTCATAATAGGCGATATCTCAGAAACCATTAACAGGCCTCCGTGGCCTAGTGGTTAGGAGCGCTGACTCTTGATCATTAGATCTCTCACCGCTGTGGTTGGAGCCTCGCTCGTTTCACATGTGAGACTCCAAGTTCTGGAACGGAAGGTCAGGTAGCTTTTCTCTGGGTACTCCGGTTTTCGCCCACCTGAATAATGATCGGCTTGATATGAGTGAAATAATCTTGAAAGGGCCATAAAACCAAACCAAAAAAAAAATCTCAGAATCCATTCAAATCCCCATTCAATAATCACATATACGAGGGTAGGCTGAAAAGTTCTGAGCCTGACCAAGAAGCAGGCATCGAACAGCCATGAAATTTTGTATTCATTAAATCCAAACCTTTATTACTTGATTTGACTCAAATGAGTTCAAGTTTAACTGCAATAACGTAGAAATTCCAGACCTTGAAAATTGATACTAGCACGTTTTTGAGAAAATGGACAAAATCTGGCATTGTGGTGTCATCAAGTACCTCCATAAAAAGGGGTTAGCTCCTAAGGACATTCATGCCAATTTGGTTGCTACATTACTTACGGGATGATGCTCCTTCATATGCAACTGTGAAAAGGTGGGGAGCAAATTTTAAGATGGGCAAGGACAGCCTTGAAGATGATGACCGGTGTGGACGACCCACAACGGCATCAACTGAGGAAACCATCAGCCAAGTGCACCGGGCCGTGATGGATGACAGGCATTTAACTGTGAATCAGGTAGCTAACACTGTTGGCATCTTCCGTGAACGAGTAGAGAACATTCTACACAGTGAGTTAGGAATGTCGAAGGTTTCCGCCAGATGGGTGCCACGGCTTTTGACGCCTGACCAAAAGTTGACCAAACTGAACCTGTCACAAGCCAACTTGGCTATTTTTGAAACAGACCAAGATGATTTTCTTGACCGTTTTGTCACTCAGGATGAGTGTTGGGTTCATCACTTAGAGCCAGAGACCAAATGACAATCCATGTTATGGAAGCACCCTGGTTGACCCCCTCCAAAAAAGGCAAAGGTCGTCTCCTCTGCAGGGAAGGTGATGGCATCAGTGTTCTGGGATGCCAAGGGTATAATATTCATAGATTACCTTCAAAAGGGCAGAACAATTAATAGGGAGTATTATGCAGATCTGCTAAAACAATTGCGAAAAGCAATTAAGGCTAAACGACCTAGAAAATTGACAAAAGGGGTCTTGTTCATTCAGGACAATGCGCCTGCTCATAAATCGGTTGTCCCAATGGCTGCTGTGCATGACTGTGGCTTCACACTTGTCGATCACCCTCCGTATTCACCTGATCTAGCTCCATCAGATTATTTCCTGTTTCCAAACATGAAAAAGCACTTGGCTGGGCAGCATTATCGAGAGGAGGTGATAGCTGCTGTGGAGGAGTTTTTCAGGGACCAAGATGACACCTTCTATACCACTGGGATCCAAGGACTCCAGCATCGCTGGAGGAAGTGTGTGGACCGGAAGGGAGATTATATGTTGAAAAATAAGGCACTTTCAGCATGGACAAACCATTGGATCTTGGTCAGGCTCAGAACTTTTCAGCCTAACCTCGTATTCTTGTTCATTGTTATTAGACACATTCAGTCACCCCCATCTTGTGGGGTCCGCAGGGGCCATTTCTCTTCCTGCCACTTAATAAAAGGGCCTCATATCGCCGAAACCATTCAGATCCGCACTGTTTAACTATACATGTAGATACTCTTGGTTCTTATGATAAGACTTACATGTATTCAGTGACAAAAATCTTGGGCTTTTCTTGGATCTGCCATGCCCAAATCTATCTATTGCTTAAAAGGCCTTACATCTCAGGAACCATACATTCCCCACTGCTTAACCATATATGTCCCTGTTCCTTTGATAAGACGCATTAAGTGACACAAACCAGGGCTCCATTGGGTCCATGCCCCACCCTCTCTACTTTATAAAACATCTAATATTTCAGATACAGGCCACATGTTTAAATACATGTACGTGGCTGCCATTGGACAGTGTCCACCTGAGCTCTGGTTTATGAAATTTGTCTCTTTGGTTTGTTTGCTATGGCAAGTTAAGTGTTTCCATTGACTTACATTGTATAATGGAGAAAATTAAAATATGACATATATATTTTGTCACACTTTCATAGTAATGTTCTTTTTGGCCTATTTATTGCCACAGATGGGAAATTGTCAGTTGTCATCTGTTGTCCTGCAACAACACATTCAAGCGATATCAGAATCTGAAAGCCCCCGCCCATAGGGGCTTGAAGAAATATATGGGCTGCATGATGCTTCCACGCAGAGCTGAATCCGGCCCGCACACTAGTACTGGTAAACCGCTTAGAGGATCTAAGCCTGACCAGGAACCATGCTAATAAACCCTATTGGTTTCATTGGGCGACAGGGCTTGAGATGTCATTTCATCTCAATGTCGGGTAAAAGTCCCACAAAATTGGAAGCAATGTTTCCAAAATGACCTTTACAGTGTTGACGGGGACGTTAAACCTCAAATCAAACAAACAAAATCAGAATCTGAAGCCACTAAGCTGATTGGGTCCAAATTTTATCTGTAGCATCCTTGGGCAAAAGGCTTCCATGGTTAATTAAAATACATTGCTGCCAGTGGGCAGTGGCCCCCTGAGCTCTGGTGAGCGTTGTGGCCCATGGGCCATTTGTTTATGAAAATCATCTATTTAGTTTGGTTGCTATGGCATCTTAGAGTTTCCATAGACTTATAATGGGGAAAATTGAAAAAGGGCATTTACTGCCAAGTGTTTTGTTTGATTTGAGGTTAACGTCCCCGTCAACACTGTAAAGGTCATTTTGGAGACGTTGCTTCCAATTTTGTGGGACTTTTACCCGACATTGAGATGAAATGACATCTCAAGCCCTGTCGCCCAATGAAACCAGTAGGGTTTGGTAGCATGGACGGTCCGCCTCGCACTGCGGTTCCTGGACAGGCTTAGATCCTCTAAGTGGTTTACCAGTACTAGTGTGCGGGCCGGATTCAGCTCTGCGTGGAAACATCATGCAGCCCATATATTTCTTCAAGCCCCTATTGGCGGGGGCTTTACTGCCAAGTGATTGCAGATATTTTGACAAAACTTCCATAGAAATGTTCCATAGGCAATCTACTATCTGCCATATGATTTTAGGCCTACTGCTCATTTTTACTGGTTGCCATGGAAACCAAAATGCGAAAAATGAAAAAAACAAGAGGGCCCTGAATCGCTCACCTGAGTATCAGTGTCTGTATTCTTGGCCCAAGGGCTATAATTATACCCCCGCAAACGAAGTTTGAAGGGGGTATATAGGAGTCAGCTTGTCGTCTGTCGTCGTCGGTCCGTTACAACAAACTTTAACATTGCTCATAACTTCCTTATTCTTTGACCGATTTCTTTAATATTCACACACCACACACCTTGCCACTAGTACTTAAGATTGATATACACAAACCTGACCTTGACCTTTACGTTGACCTTGAGGATGCGGGGGTATAATTGGCACCCGTTAGGCGGCAGCTCTAGTTTGAATAAACTTGGTAGCGGTCCACTAGATAAGGCTTCAGACAAACTATCAAAGACCTGGGCCTTCTGGTTTCAGAAAAGAAGATTTTTAAAGGATTTCCCTATATAAGCCTATGTAAAACCGGCGGGCCCTGGCGCGTGGGAATTTTTGGCGCCAGGGCTATAATTTGACCAATCTCAGCAGAGGTTCACTAGTTGAAGCTTCACACCAGATATCAAAGACCTGGGCCTCCTGTTTTCGGACAAGAAGATTTTTAAAGGTTTTTCCTATATATGCCTATGTAAAACTAACTAGTGGGTCCTAGCGCAGGGACAGTTTTGGCCCAAAGGCTATAATTTGAACAATTTAGGTAGAGGTCCATTAGGTGAAGCTTCATACCAAATATCAAAGACCTGGGCCTGGCAGTTTCTGAGAAGATTTTCTAAAGATTTTCCATATATAACCAATTTTTAGGGCCCAGGGGGCGGGGGGGCATTTTTGGCTCCAGCACTATAATTTGAACAATCTTGGTAGGGGTCCACTAGATGAAGCTTCATACCAAATAGCAAAGACCTGGGCCTTGCGGTTTCACAGAAGAAGATTTTTAAAGATTTTCCCTATATAAGCCCATGTAAAACTAAAGGGCCCCGGGGCGGGGGCGTTTTTGGCCCCAGCACTATAATTTGAACAATCTTGGTAGGGGTCCACGAGATGAAGCTTCATACCAAATAGCAAAGACCTGGGCCTTGCGGTTTCAGAGAAGAAAATTTTTTAAAGTTTTTTCCCTACATAAGCCCATGTAAAACCAAAGGGCCCTGGAGCGGGGGCATTTTTGGCCCCAGCACTATAATTTGAACAATCTTGGTAGGGGTCCACTAGATGAAGCTTCATACCAAATAGCAAAGACCTGGGCCTTGCAGTTTCAGAGAAGAAAATTTTTAAAGTTTTTTCCCTATATAAGCCCATGTAATACCAAAGGGCCCCGGAGCGGGGGCATTTTTGGCCCCAGCACTATATTTTGAACAATCTTGGTAGGGGTCCACTAGATGAAGCTTCATACCAAATATCAAAGACCTGGGCCGTGGGGTTTCAGAGAAGAAGATTTTTAAAGATTTTCCATATATAAGCCCATGTAAAACCAAAGGGCCCCGGGGCGGGGGCATTTTTGGCCCCAGCACTATAATTTGAACAATCTTGGTAGGGGTCCACTAGATGAAGCTTCATACCAAATATCAAAGACCTGGGCCTTGTGGTTTCAGAGAAGATTTTTTAAGTTTTCGGTGAAAAAAATCAATTTTCGGCTCCTGTGACCTAGATGTGCAATGGACCGGAACCATTTGAACAACTTTGAAAGGGGACCACCTAAGGATCATTCCTGTGAAGTTTGGTCAAAATCCGATCAGTGGTTTAGGAGGAGACGTCGTTTGAAGAAAAAGTTTACGGACGCACGCACGACGTACAACGGACAAAAAGTGATCCCAAAAGCTCATCTCGTCACTACGTGACAGGTGAGCTAAAAATACTAAAAAAAATCATCTGAGAAACCATATGCTCTAGGAGGCTGAGACTTTATGAAAATATTCACCATATTTGCCTTTATAGGTTTTGTGTTTTTAGCTCACCTGTCACATAGTGACAAGGTGAGCTTTTGGGATCACTTTTTGTCCGTCGTGCGTGCGTCCGTGCGTCAGTAAACTTTTTCTTCAAACGACATCTCCTAAACCACTGATCTGATTTTGATAAAACTTCACAAGAATGATCCTTAGGTGGTCCCCTTTGAAAGTTGTTCAAATGGTTCCAGTCTGTTGCACATCTAGGTCACAGCAGCTAAAAATAGATTTTTTTACTGAAAATTTTAAAAATCTTCTTTGAAACTGCATGGCCCAGGTCTTTGATATTTGGTGAAGCTTCATCTAGTGGACCTCTACCAAGATTGTTCAAATTATATCCCTAGGGCCAAAAATGCCCCCGCCCCGGGGATCTTTGGTTTTACATAGGCTTATATAGGGAAAATCTTTAAAAATCTTCTTCTCTGAAACCGCAAGGCCCAGGTCTTTGATATTTGGCGTGAAGCTTCATCTAGTGGACCTCTATCAAGATTGTTCAAATTAAAGCCCTATGGCCAAAAATGCCCCCTCTGGGCCCTCTTGTTGTATAGTATATGTCCAAGCATTACAGCATTATGGGCCCTTGTTTTGCAAACTTTTGTGGTGCAAATTTATTTCACATTTATCACTGAATTACAATGAAACTTCATACATATAACCACTATGAAGGGTAGATGTGCATGAAAGTTCTCTTCATGGTTTTTCCAAATGTTGCAAAGTTATTGGGCTTTGTTATAAAACTACTGTGCCACAAACTATTTCCACGCTTTTAGTGGATTCCAACAAATTTTTGTTTACACATTCACTTTGAAGGGTAGTTGGGTTTGACTTTATCTTAACAGCGTGTCCATGCAGTGCAGAGTAACGAGACATATATTAATATTACCCCATTTCAGTGTGTAATGCCTTGTGGGATACACTGTATATGGATTATCCCCACTCCAGTGGTTAATGCCTTGTGGGGTACACAATATCTTAATTAGTCTCACTCCAGTGTGTTATGCCTTGTGGGGTACATTCAAAGTGTTTAAGTTTAAATGCAAAGATTATGGGGACATATATTAATATTAATTATCACCACTTCAGTGTGTAATGCCTTGTTGGATACACTGTATATGAATTGTCCCCACTCCAGTGTGTAATGCCTTGTGGGGTACACAATATCTTAATTAGTCTCACTTCGGTAAGTTATGCCTTGTGGGTTTAAGTTTAAATGCAAAGAGTAACGGGACATATATATTAATATTAATTATCCCCACTTCAGTGTGTAATGCCTTGTGGGATACACTGTATATGAATTATCTCCACTCCAGTGTTTAATGCCTTGTGGGGTACATTCAAAGTGTTTAAGTTTAAACACAAAAGAGTAACAGACATATATTAATATTAATTATACCCCCGGCATACGAAGTATGTCAGGGGGTATATAGTTTTCGTCTTTCCGTCCGTTCGTTCGTATGTTTGTTCGTTCGTATGTTTGTTCGTTCGTACGTTCGTTCGTCAACCTTTACGTCAAAGTTTTGCGTTAAACCTTTTTGATTGCTCATATCTCTGTAGCCACAGGTTGGATTCTCTTCATATTTGGTACAGGTTATCTCTATAGCATTACCTTTCATATGGAATATCTAAGCCCCTAGGTCAAGCCCCTGGGTGGGTTGTCTGTCTGTCCGTCTGTCTGTTCATCTACTTTTACGTCAAAGTTTTATGTTAAACCTTTTTCATTGCTGATATCTCTGTAACCACATGTTAGATTCTCTTCATGTTTGGTAAAGGATATCTCTATAGCATTACCTTTCATATGGAATATCTAAGCCCCTGGGTCAAGCCCCTGGGTGGGCTGTCTGTCTGTTCATCTAAGTTTACGTCAAAGTTTTGTGTTAAACCTTTTTCATTGCTGATATCTCTGTAACCACATGTTAGATTCTCTTCATGTTTGGTAAAGGATATCTTTATAGCATTACCTTTCATATGGAATATCTAAGCCTCTGGGTAAAGCCCCTGGGTGGGCTGTCCGTCTGTCTGTTCATCTACTTTTACGTCAAAGTTTTGTGTTAAACCTTTTTCATTGCTGATATCTCTGTAACCACATGTTAGATTCTCTTCATGTTTGGTAAAGGATATCTTTATAGCATTACCTTTCATATGGAATATCTAAGCCTCTGGGTCAAGCCCCTGGGTGGGCTGTCTGTCTGTCTGTTCATCTACTTTTACGTAAAAGTTTTGTGTTAAACCTTTTTCATGGCTGATATCTCTGTAACCACGTTAGATTCTCTTCATGTTTGGTAAAGGATATCTCTATAGCATTACCTTTCATATGGAATATCTAAGCCTCTGGGTCAAGCCCCTTGGTGGGCTGTCTGTCTGTCTGTTCATCTACTTTTACGTCAAAGTTTTGTGTTAAACCTTTTTCATGGCTGATATCTCTGTAACCACATGTTAGATTCTCTTCATGTTTGATAAATGATTTCATGATGCATGTCCCTTCCCCCACTCATGGTGACCTTGACCTCAAGGTCATGGTGACCTTGACCTCAAGGTCACGGACTTAGAAATTTTACATTTGGTTAAAGTTTTATGTCAAAGTTTATAGATGCCTGTATGTTCTATTTGATGCCCTCACTCCCTTGGTCCATTTAGAAATTTTATGTTTGGTTTAGCTTTTACAAGCACATTTATAGATTCTTATAGCTTCTTGACTTCATTCATATTACATACAAGCTCGAAAGATATATCAGAGGGTGACGCTGGCCGGGGGTATACGTGACCCACTGGTCACTTTCTCTAGTTATCCCCACTTCAGTGTGTAATGCCTTGTGGGATACACTGTATATGAATTATCCACACTCCAGTGTGTAATGCCTTGTGGGGTACACAATATCTTAATTAGTCTCACTCCGGTGTGTTATGCCTTGTGGGGTACATTCAAAGTGTTTAAGTTTAAACGCAAAGAGTAATGGGACATAAATTAATATTAATTATCCCCACTTCAGTGTGTAATGCCTTGTGGGATACACTGTATATGAACTATCCACACTCCAGTGTGTAATGCCTTGTGGGGTACACAATATCTTAATTAGTCTCACTCCGGTGTGTTATGCCTTGTGGGGTACATTCAAAGTGTTTTTAAAGTTTAAACGCAAAGAGTAACTGGAGATATATTATTATATTGATTATCCCCACTTCAGTGTGTAATGCCTTGTGGGATACATTGTCTATTAACTATCCCCACTCCAGTGCGTAATGCCTTGTGGGGTAAACAATATCTTAATTAGTCCACTCCAGTGTGTTATGCCTTGTGGGGTAAACAATATCTTAATTAGTCTCACTCCAGTGTGTTATGCCTTGTGGGGTAAACAATATCTTAATTAGTCTCACTCCAGTGTGTTATGCCTTGTGGGGTATTATAAAACAATATCTTAATTAGTCTTACTCCAGTGTGTTATGCCTTGTGGGGTAAACAATATCTTTATAAGTCCCACTCCAGTGTGTTAAGCCTTTTGGGGTAAACAATATCTTAATTAGTCTCACCCCAGTGTGTAATGCCTTGTGGGGTAAACAATATCTTAATTAGTCTCACTCCAGTGTTTTATGCCTTGTGGGGTAAACAGTATCTTAATTAGTCTTACTCCAGTGTGTTATGCCTTGTGGGGTAAACAATATCTTAAGTAGTCTTACTCCAGTGTGTTATGCCTTGTGGGGTAAACAATATCTTAATTAGTCTTACTCCAGTGTGTTATGCCTTGTGGGGTAAACAATATCTTAAGTAGTCTTACTCCAGTGTGTTATACCTTGTGGGGTAAACAATATCTTAAGTAGTCTCACTCCAGTGTGTTATGCCTTGTGGGGTAAACAGTATCTTAAGTAGTCTTACTCCAGTGTGTTATGCCTTGTGGGGTAAACAATATCTTAAGTAGTCTTACTCCATTCTGTTATGCCTTGTGGGGTAAACAATATCTTCATTAGTCTCACTCCAGTGTGTTATGCCTTGTGGGGTAAACAATATCTTAAGTAGTCTTACTCCAGTGTGTTATGCCTTGTGAGGTAAACAATATCGTAATTAGTCTCACTCAAGTGTGTTATGCCTTGTGGGGTAAACAATATCGTAATTAGTCTTACTCCAGTGTGTTATGCCTTGTGGGGTAAACAGTATCTTAAGTAGTCTTACTCCAGTGTGTTATGCCTTGTGGGGTAAACAATATCTTAATTAGTCTTACTCCAGTGTGTTATGCCTTGTGGGGTAAACAATATCTTAATTAGTCTTACTCCAGTGTGTTATGCCTTGTGGGGTAAACAATATCTTAAGTAGTCTTACTCCAGTGTGTTATGCCTTGTGGGGTAAACAATATCTTAAGTAGTCTCACTCCATTGTGTTATGCCTTGTGGGGTAAACAGTATCTTAAGTAGTCTTACTCCAGTGTGTTATGCCTTGTGGGGTAAACAATATCTTAATTAGTCTTACTCCATTCTGTTATGCCTTGTGGGGTAAACAATATCTTCATTAGTCTCACTCCAGTGTGTTATGCCTTGTGGGGTAAACAATATCTTAAGTAGTCTTACTCCAGTGTGTTATGCCTTGTGAGGTAAACAATATCGTAATTAGTCTCACTCAAGTGTGTTATGCCTTGTGGGGTAAACAATATCGTAATTAGTCTTACTCCAGTGTGTTATGCCTTGTGGGGTAAACAATATCTTAATTAGTGTCACTCCAGTGTGTTATGCCTTGTGGGGTAAACAATATCTTCATTAGTCTCACTCAAGTGTGTTATGCCTTGTGGGGTAAACAAATCTTAATTAGTCTCAGTCCAGTGTGTTATGCCTTGTGTGGTTAACAATATCTTAATTAGTCCCACTCCAGTGTGTTATGCCTTGTGGGGTAAACAATATCTTCATTAGTCTCACTCCAGTGTGTTATGTCTTGTGGGGTACATTCAAAGTGTTTAAGTGTATGAAGTCAAGGCAATCGGATAAAAACTGTAGGAGAATGGTTCCAAAACCACAAAGAGTAACGGGACATATTATGGTATGGGGTTGTCTGTCCGTCTGTCTGTTTAACTGTCTGTCTGTCTGTTAACTTTTTCATTTCAGGATAACTCCTCCTAGTTTTCATCCATTTGACTTAAAACTCGGTAGGTGCATTGCTGGCAAGGTCTAGATGTGCATGTGGGTTTTGATTTTAGGTCTGACAACTCTAGGCTCAGTAATGCCCCTAGAATTGTCGGTTTTGGCCATTTTCGCCCTTTTTCATATTTATACAACTTCTACAGTTTTTATCACCCATTCCGGATTTATGCAACTCCCCCATAAAGTTTTTATTCAGTTTACTTGAAACTTGATAGGTGCAGTGCTTGGAATGTCTAGATGTGCATGCGAGTTTTGTTTCGAGGTCTAACATCTTTAAGCTGAATTAAGCTCCTGGAAATAGTTAAAATTCATTGTTATCTTTGGCCATTTTTGGATAACTCCTCCTACAGTTTTTAGCTCACCTGTCACGTAGAGACGAGGTGAGAATTTGGGATCATTTTTTGTCCGTAGTGCGTGTGTGCATACGCCCGTCCGTCTGTAAACAATTTCTTCAAACAACATCTCCTCCTAAACCACTGATCGTATTTTAACCAAACTTCACAGGAATGATCCTTAGGTGGTCCCCTTTCAAAGTTGTTCAAATGGTTCCGGTCCGTTGCACATGTAGGTCACAGGAGCTAAAAGTAGTTTTTATTTTAATGAAAACTTTGATATTTGGTATGAAGCTTCATACAATGGACTTCTACCAAGATTGTTCAAATAATAGCCTTGAGGCCAAAAATGCCCCTGCGCCGGGACCCACTAGTTTTACATAGGCTTAAATATAGGAAAAAATCCTTTAAAAATCTTTGTGACTGAAACCAGAAGGCCCAGGTCTTTGATGTTTGGCGTGAAGCTTCATCAAGTGGACCTCTACTGAGATTGTTCAAATTATAGCCCTGGCACCAAATAATGCCCCCGTGGCAGGGCCCACTGGTTTTACATATAGGCTTATTTACGAAAAACCTTTAAAAATCTTTTTGTCTACACCAGAAAGCCCAGGTCTTTGATATTTGGTATGAAGCTTCATCTAGTGGACCACTACCAAGTTTGTTTAAGTTTAAATAGCCCTTGGGCCAAGAATGTACTAGAGACACTGATACTCAGGTAAGTGATCCAGGGCCCTGTGGCCCTCTTGTTAACCAGGTGACTTGTAGTTTGGTAGTGCATTTCTGGCAAGGTCTAGATGAGCATGTAGGTTTTGTTTCCAGGTCTGACAACTTTAAGCTGCGTTTTTCCCCATGAAATAGTAAAAAATTTTGTTTTGGCCATTTCTGGATAACTCCTTAAACAGTTTTTTATCCTGGTGACTTGAAACTTAATTGATGCATTTCTGGTTTTGTTTGTTTGATTTGAGGTTTAACGTCCCCGTCAACACTGTAAAGGTCATTTTGGAGATGTTGCTTCCAATTTTGTGGGACTTTTACCCGACATTGAGATGAAATGACATCTCCAGCCCTGTCACCCAATGAAACCAATAGGGTTTATTAGCATGGACGGTCCGCCTCGCACCGCGGTTCCTGGACAGGCTTAGATCCTCTAAGCGGTTTACCAGTACTAGTGTGCGGGCCGGATTCAGCTCTGCGTGGAAGCATCGTGCAGCCCATATATTTCTACCAAGCCCCTATGGGCGTGGGCGCTGATGCATTTCTGGCAAGGTCTAGATGCTAGATGTGCATGTGGGCTTTGTTTATAGGTATAACAACAAATGTGTGTTAAATGCCCCTTGAAGTTGTTAATTTTGGCCATTTCTGGATAACTCCTTTTTAATATCAAATATAACTACCCATCACTACAAGTATAACCTCCCATTGTTTTGATTGGTAGGTATATTGTTAATTAAAATTAATTTTACATTAAAAATAACATTAAGGGTTTAAGTTTCGTACTTTTTTTTTACCTTTGACCCCTATGACCTTGACCGTGGAGGTACAGACCTGGGTTTGCATGTGACACATCGTCTCATGATGGTTAACATTTCTACAAAGTAATTTCAAAATCCATCCAGAAATAAGAAAGTTATTTACTGCATTTAAGTTTCGGACCCTGTTTTTGGCCTTTGACATCTAAGTATGACCTTGACCTTGGAGGTACGGACCTGGGTTTTGCACGTGACACGTCGTCTCATGATGGTTAACATTTCTGCAGTGTAATTTTATAATCCAACAAGAAATAAGGAACTCATTGACCGCGTTTTAAGTTTCGGACGCATGGACGGACGGACAAGGGCAACGCTACATGCCCTTTCCACCATTCTTCAAATGGCAGGGGCATCAAAAATTTCCTATTTTGGTATTGTCTGCACAATAGCCATTTCATTTATCATTTGATTTTAACCAAACTTACCGGCAGTTTCACAATAAAGTCCAAATAAGAAGTTTGTCTTAAATGTCTTTGTTATGATGGATGTTCTTAGTTATGTACATGCATTATTTAAAGATAACATTCTTCAGTTTTGCCCACAAGTCATCTACTTTAAAAATCTTCTTCTGAAACCGCAAGGCCCAGGTCTTTGATATTTGGTATGAAGCTTCATCTAGTGGACCTCTACCAAGATTGTTCAAATTATAGCCCTGGGGCCAAAAATGCCCCCGCCCCGGGGCCCTTTGGTTTTACATACGCTTATATGGGGAAAATCTTTAAAAATCTTCTTCTCTGAAACTGCAAGGCCCAGGTCTTTGATATTTGGTATGAAGCTTCATCTAGTGAACCTCTAGCAAGATTGTTCAAAGCAGGGATTTTCCTACCCTTCAGAATCAGGGTCCAGGGGCCACTGGGTTTGGGAAAAACAGCTCGCTAATATTTATAGTTGGGAATTTAATTCAGCTGTAACTTTGTCAATTTTGGTTCAATTTTCATGAATTTTTTATCAAAATGTAGCACAACATCAGAAATTGGGAAAGTTGTCATAAAATTTGGGAATATCTGTCTCTAAATTGGGAAAAATAGGGGCCGATTACCGGCCCCAAAGTTGCACTAGGAAAATCTCTGCAAAGTATTGCCCTGGGGCCAAAAATGCCCCCGTCCCGGGGGCCTTTGGTTTTACATAGACTTATATAGGGAAAATCTTAAAGATTCTTTAAAAATCTTCTTCTCTGAAACCGCAAGGCCCAGGTCTTTGATATTTGGTATGAAGCTTCATCTAGTGGACCTCTACCAAGATTGTTCAATTTATAGCCCTAGGGCCAAAAATGCCCCCGTCCCGGGGCCCTTTTGTTTGACATAGACTTATATAGGGAACATCTTTAAAAATCTTCTGCTCTGAAACCGCAAGGCCAAGGTCTTTGATATTTGGTATGAAGCCTCATCTAGTTGACCTCTTGCAAGATTGTTAAAATTATACCCCTGGGGCCAAAAATGCCCCCGCCCCGGGGCCCTTTGATTTTACTTAGGCTTATTAAGGGAAAATCTTTAAAAATCTTCTCCCCCGAAACTGCAAGGCCTAGGTCTTTGATATTTGGTATGAAGCTTCATCTGGTGGACCTCTACCAAGATTGATTAAATTATAGCCATTGGGCTAAAAATGCCCCCGCCCCGGTGCCCTTTGGTTTTACATAGACTTATAAAGGGAAAATATTTGTAACTCTTCTTCTCTGAAACAACAGGGCCCAGGTCTTTGATATTTGGTGTGGAGCTTCATCTAGTGGACTTCTACCAAGATTATTCAATTTATAGCGCTGTGGCCAAATATGCCCCCGCCCCGGGGCCCTTTGATTTTACATAGACTTATGTAGGGAAAATCTTTATAAATCTTCTTCTCTGAAACCGCAAGGCCCAGGTCTTTGATATTTGGTGTGAAGCTTCATCTAGTGGACCTCTACCAAGATTATTCAAATTATAGCCCTGTGGCCAAAAATGCCCCCGCCCTGGGGCCCTTATCATAGGCTTATGTAGGGAATAACTAAAACAATTTTCTTCTCTGAAACCGCAAGGCCCAGGTTTTGATATTTGGTGTGTAGCTTTATCTAGTGGACCTTTGCCAAGATTATTCTAATTATAGCCCTTGGACCAAAGCTGCCCCCACCGCGGGACCCTTTGGTTTTACATTGACTTATAAAGGGAAAATCTTTAATTCTTGTCTGAAACCAGAAGGTTCAGATCTTTGATATTTGGTATGAAGCTTCGTCTAGTGGACCTCTATCAAGATTATTCAAATTATACCCCTGGGCCCAAAAATGCCCCCTTCCCCGGGGTCCACTGGTTTTACATAGACTTACACAGGGAAAATCTATATATAAATCTTCTTGTCTGAAACCAAAAGGCTCAGTTCTTTGATATTTGGTATGAAGCTTTGTCTAGTGGACCTTGACCAAGATTGATCAAATTATAGCCCTGGGGCCAAAAATGGCTCCGCCCCAAGGCCCACTGGTTTTACATAGACTTATATAGGGAAAACCTTGGAAAATCTTGTCTGAATCCAGAAGGCTCAGGTCTTTGTTATTTGGTATGAAGCTTTGTCTAGTAGACCACTACCAAGATTGTTCCAGTTATAGCCCTGAGCCCAAAAAAATGGGCCCACCCCGACGCCCACTGGTTTTACATAGACTTATGTAGGGAAAACCTTTGAAAATCTTCTAGTCTGAAACCAGGAGGCCAAGGTATTTGATATTTGGTATGAAATTTCATGTAGTGGGCCTCAACCAAAATTGTTCAATTTAGTGACATTGTGCTAGAAATGGACCCACCCCCGAGCCCACTTGTTTTACATAGACTTATATTGGGGAAACCCTTTGAAAATCTTCTTTTTTGAAATCAGAAGGCCAAGGTCTTTTATATTTGGTATGAAGTTTTGTCTTGTGGATTTCCACCAAGATTGTTCAAATTATAGCCCTGGGGCCAAAAATGGCCATGCCCGGGACCCGCAGGTTTTATATTGACTTTTAAGGAAAACCTTTAAAAATCTTCTTTTCTGAAACTAGAAGGCTCCGTTCTTTGATATTTGGTATGAAGCTTCACCTTTTAGACCGCTACCAAGATTATGCAAATTATAGCCATGGGGTCAATAATGGCTCTTCCCGTGTCCCACTTGTTACCCTATGGATCAGGTGAGCGACCCAGGGCCATCATAGCCCTCTTGTTTACAAATTTTGTCTGCCTTGGTTTTTGGCAAATTTGGACTGGAAATCAGTGTACTTTGAAATAATTTAGGAGTACCATGGTTAGTTCTGTGTAATGGTGGCATGTTCTGTTTGGAAATTTTTAATGCATTTGAGCCCTTTGAATTTTTCAGCTTCTCTGAGCTTTTTGGCTCAGAGGAAACTATTACCACCACAATTTGTCTGTTATTAATGTTTGAATAAAGTTGATCATCTGTGACATTGAAGCTAGAACATCAACTTGTTGTCATCTCAAATGACCACATTCAGAAATGTTATATTTATATCCTCTGCTTGCTGTTGCTTGAGCAGTTAAATGCCCTCTTGACATGTTGTGTTTAGGGTTATATTTATCTGAAATATAACTTTGTAGCATAAAAGCATGATGAAAACCTGGCATGTTATTTTCAAAAGTAATTTTTTAAGAAATTGTTTTTCCAGATATCAAAATTGACACCAATACAAACGAGAGTGATGATGAGGAACTAATTGAAGATGATGACCAAAGCAGTACTGAGAGTGGTGAGGAGTTAATGGAAGTACACAATCATCACAGTGATAAAAGTTTAAATGGTATACTGTCTGCTTAATGTTAAACAGTTGTCACAAATTTTTGTTAAACATTTTCATATTGTGTATAAACTGAAACTCTTTGCAAGAACAATAACCAGACCTGGCCTGCTGATGTAGTATAGTATAAATGTACATTACATACTTTTTCCATGACCTGTGACCTGACACTGACCTAATATGTTCTATAAAAGGGTTATCCTTTGGCAGCAAGGAATACACCACAGAACTTGAAAATATGAAGTGTATGTGTTTTCTAGGCCAGACTAGCTAGTTTTGGCCAATTAGGCCTCATCAGTGACCCTCAAGTATTCTCAAAATTCCGCAATGGAATCAATGATCCCAAAGGACAAGAAAATATAAACTACACTATGATGTAGGGCAGGGAGACTTTTTACGGCTGCCACACATTCCCAGACACCAATCAATGATCCCAAAGGATAAGAAAATATAAACAACACTATGATGTAGGGCAGGGAAGCTTTTTACGGCCACCACACATTCCCAGGCACCTGCTTGTGAATTTTACCTTTTTAAGAGTTTGTCAATGTGCATATCATAAGATGTGTCTAAAAGGTCTCACACACATGGAATGTTATGTAACTCAACATTTCAGTAGGTTGTAAGGTTTTAGTTACAATTTCAACCAAATGGGTGGTTCACTTTCATTCCTTTGTTTTTTTTTTTGGCTCATGTCAATTGGGGAGTTTAATGAGCCTCCGCATTGTTTTACATAGAAACATAAAAACAAGAGACCCAAATGGGCCTGATATGGCCCAGCTGAACTTCCAATAGGGAAGATGTTTGAATTTTTACCTGTGGATCCTTATTAAGGCCAAGTGCCAAAAAGAGGGGGGAAATTTTGAAGCCAAAACTGTCATGAATTCATAGAAGCATCATTAGCTATTATCATCAGCTTCATGCATAATTCTGTCCAGGATATACTAAAATTTTACTGTTTCAAATTTCAGGCAAATCGAGCAAGCGGTTCAAAAGTTATGGCGATTTGAAGATACGAAAATGTCTAAAAAATGGCCATTTTAGCGTGACATGCATTTTTATTTTTTAGATAAATATCAAATATTTTAATCTTAACTACATTCTTTCTTATCATTTAGACTTTTATTTAATAGTGGGAGCATTTTCAAACTGAAAATCGAAAATTGTATCTTTGTATTTGTCCCGGTTTGGTTTTACGTGTTATTTTTCTGCAACACGTGTTTTGAAGCCAGTTTTCGACCATTTTGCCTTTTTTTGGTATATTGGTGCATAAAGTATTCAAATAAGGTAAGAAAAACTGAATAGAAATGCTTTTTAGATAGTGCTAATCCTGCTTTTCAATAAAAATACTAACACTTTCTATGTTCTTTGCATGTCACGTAGCCATGTGTATCCTTTTGTATGCTAAAAATGTGTCCCAACCCTAACGGTTCCCACCCTACTTGTACTTACAGCTGATTTATTCTGAGTTGATATGCTTATCACATTCATATTTACCACTATTATTTTCCTTACACATCAGTATAAACCATATTTCATTGAAGAGTCTGTGTGCGGAACTGGATGGTTGTCAGAAGTCATTTACTCAAATGTCCCAACCCTAACGGTTTTTGTCCCAACCCTAACGGCAGTATAACATGTTTATTTTCATGACTTATTTCATTTTGCTCATCAATTAACCAAGACAGATCTTGTTTTATGGTCAAAACATAATCACTGATCATATTATACCACAGCTGGTACTTCTATTATCACAGGTTTGCGCAAAAGAATATGCATATTATGTTCATAGGAAAGAAAAACCTGTTTCTTTCAAATAAAATTAATAACTTTCAAGTTGTAATTTGGTTAAATCTCCTAAATTCCAAATAAATATCTACTTGGAAACAGTTTAATCCAATTTTTCTCTATGTAGCTGCTGTATTTCTTTTATAGAACTGTTTATTAAACTGCAGTTATGACCGTTAGGGTTGGGACAAATTTCAAAAAGGCGCACACATATTCAAATTTCTTTATTTAGTGCAAGAATGGAGAAATTAAAAGTTAAATTTACATTCCCAATACAAAGATCCCGACGAGGGGACAAAAAAGAAGAGAAGTTAAGTACAAGCAAGGACCCTACTGGAGCCATAAGACAGAGAAGGTATTGGGAAAAATGGAGCAATGACTCCAAGATAAAGAAGAAAAATGACTTGAATAGTGTTGACTGGGCTGTTATGTTAAACTAAAAACTATCAAGCAAAGCTCTGTGAGGAAGTTAAAAATACTCATAACTGTGACATACATGCGGTCAGTACACTGCAGAGGAGTGCATACTAAAAAAAAATATTTTTGCTTGGCATGTATAAATTTTACAACTTTCCAAGTAAAACTCCCTTCTCACCACCCCCCAAAATAAATAAATAAAAAGTAAAGAAAACAATCGCATTACCCATCCCCATATATGCCTAGTGGTCCATTTTCCGTGTAGACCCAGATCAGACGCCACAAAACATAGCGTCTGATCTGTCTACACTGTTTGTAGAACTTAACACAAATAAAACAAACATGACACCCATTGTCATATATGGATTAAAAAGAAAAAAAGAAAAATTCTTTTGCAAAAGATTTTTGCCATTGTACTCTATTAAAACACTCGGAACTGCTTCAGACAAACAGGCAGAAACACGTGCAACTTTGATCATTTGGGGCAGACTTAGAGGAGTCAGCGGTATTTTTTTTTTTTTTTTTTTTTTTTTGCTTTTGGCTAACAGACAGATCAGACTGCAGCGCGGACCCTGACAAACCGGCCTGGTCACATTCGCCGATTTTACGTATTTTCCAGGCGCCAAAATCAAACAGCGATCGCGACAACATTTTGCAATTTTATAAATTATTTTCGTCATTTCACCTAGTGAACACCTATTTACTCAAGAAAAAAATGCGTATCTATCTTTGAAAATATTGTCACACTTTGCATCTCTAATGAAACACCTAAATTACGACCCGCTTTAATTTAAACAGTAACAAGTTTACACGATTAAAAAACACTTATCGGCAATGAGATAATTAGTTTATCCTCAACTACTAATCTGTTTAATTATATGCAAACACCCGAGCAATCACCTCGACACGTTTTTTACACGCCGATGACGATCAAAGGTGTGCCGACGCACGTGATTCTGACTGTCAATATAATACCGCACAAGCAGAAAATGGGACGTACTTAGTTCTCAATAAACACAGAAAGCTGTTTCAGCTAAGGAGGCGGAGCAAACTTTTTACAAACCGCTAAAAGTGGGCGGGTTTATACGTCTCGGTAAAGATTTTTGGCCGTACAAAGAAATTTTCGGGAATCCGCGGGACGCCTTTGATGTTTAATTTGGGCCCTGGTTTTGTAACGAGAAAGCATTTGTAGTGTCCACGGTAATGCTTAAAATGCGCTTTGTTGTCATTTTGTAACGATCGTTATTCATCGGCGCTTACAACGTGATTCTAGCGACATTCTTTCTCGATTCTTTCAAAAAAAAAAGGTTGAATACCTGAAAAGCATATAATGAGCAGTAGGCTATTGTAAGATGATCTTATTTTATAATATGACCATCGGAATTACCAATCGTTACAAGTGACAGATGGACACCGTATTTTGGTGTCTGTTTGTAACGAGCAAACAGCTTTTCGTGTCCTTCTGTGACGACTGCCCAGGCCACGTCCAGCAATAGTTCAAGGGGCGCACAATGTTATAAAAAAATAAGCTGTTGTAAAAAAACAGACATTTAAATCAGTCTGATACCAATAAAGTCGAGAAGAAATAAACGGAAGCCATATTAATCATAAAATCTATACGATCGTCAATATTCAAATAGGACACCGGATTTTTGGCTTCTTAATGTAACGAGCGTCTTCAGCATTGTGTCTCATAGGACATTAAAGTATTCATATTTTGTGGGTGATAAAATAATCGTCGATAAAAATGCATTATATAACCAAAGAAAACAACGCATATTATCATATCTTCATCTGATCGCAGATAAAGTGTGTTTACAACTCCAATTTGGCAAAAACCGGCATTCGATCGTAACAACCGGTGACATACATACGATCGTCACCTTCCCTGATAACTGTGGACACCACGACCTTTACTGTTTGTGACTATTCTCCTTTTGCAACCCACAGAGCGCGTTTTGTGTAAACACAAAATAGGTCACATGGCTCTATTTGGCGGCAAATTCCGACCCATAAACAAATTTATCACTTGGGTAGATCGATAATAACGATCGTCACAAATTGGACACCACGAAGGGTACACGGATATTTTTCCATAAATAGGATAATCAAACTAGCCTCAGGCTGACTCAGTTTCGTGCAAACAGTAGGCTAATTGTCAAAGAGGAAATACATCCGTGTGATATTTGTGTAATGAACGATGGTGCGTTAATATAAATCAATATTTCATGAACAACTATGGGACACGATAGTAACGAGCACAATGTATATTTTACAAAGTCAATTTTTCAGTGTCTGTGAGGTGTTTACTGAATATTTTGACATAAAAACCTTTCTTAATGTATTAACTCTTCATTACATGGACGATTTTCTACAGCTATGGCATATACCATTACAGTGGGCAATCAAATGAGGGCACCATTGCAATGTCACAAATTCAAAGCAACAAAATCGGGTTATTTTGGTTAAATTAATTCATTTTTTTCTTTTCTCATTTATGACAATCTACATATTTTATCTTTTTTTATCTCTCCAATGTGTCTTTATGACATCAGAAAACCTTCTCAGTATGTTCTTAATGTATACGGTTAAAAAATAATGATTTTACTGGGGTACCCCTAAAATTCACCAGTACCGTGGAATGACCCAGATGTCATTTGTCCCAACCATAACGGTAGTTTCGTGTTGTTTTAAACTATTTTCTTGATGAAATATGTAAATAAGTTCCTGTTATTGTTAGCAAGATTTATTGCTACTTTTACGAAAATTTATAAAAGTGAAAAATGATCACAGTTTAGTTCCAAAAGTGATACAACTGGCTAAATGGAATTTTATTCTACTATTAATGTCAAATGGATTAAATATTAATCATAAATGAATTCAAATTTAGCAATTACCTTTACAAAATATGATGCAATATTTTAATCTAAATTACTTTTTCCATCATGTTTATTGTCCATCCATTACAAGATCAATCAAATAATATTAAAAAAATGTCGAAATATTTGTCCCAACCCTAACGGTTAACTGTCAGTTGCATTCATATACTTAATTTCTATTTAGTCAATAAAATTGTGTTTACAAATTGAACCCAGTGTTGTCATTGTTGTCATTTACATTCCTGATAGTGTGTAAGAGATTTTTACTTCAATTATTTAAAAGTGCTTCCAAGAGAAAGGTATTTGTTTTCATAAAATACATAAGGATGATTATAAAATTTTATGTTTTCTAAAACAACTGTCTTGGAATTGAATTCTTAAGACACATTTGAGTCTTTGGCAAGTTTTAGAACTCATTATATTATAGTCATCCAACAGAAGTGTTGGGTTTGGATTAATTTTAATTCAAAGGTAATTTGTCCCAACCCTAACGGTTTGTCCCATTTTTTATTTTCTTCACAATTTTGTATCTGAAGTAAAAATGCCTGTTATATTGTGAAGTTAATGCTTCCTCATACTTTTTTGTTGATGATAAAAACTAGAAAACATATAAAATTTCTATATCAACATAAAAGTGAATGCTATCAAATATGTTATTTTTATCCAAATTCAGTTTACAAGTGCAAATTCTGATAAAATCGCAATAACTTTGTAAATTTTAGGCTTCATGATAAAGTTTGGAGTGCTTTCTGACTTTAAAAACTTGGTATAACACAAGTGTTCAAATTCTGTGACTGTCTTTTCATGCTGTAACAACGAGGTAATTTGTCCCAACCCTAACGGTGAAATGAAAATTCAGGTCTCAAGTTTGAAATAAAAGTTTGAAGTTATAAGTTGGGATAGAAGATTGATTTTTTCCATGTTTGTTCTGAATGTACATAAGAATAGTTTGCATTGTATTTTACAATCATATATGGCCAATTCATAAAAAGAAAAAAAAAATCTGCTCACTTATATATTTTTTACTGTATTTTTAACATGATTTTAGCAATTTTTTTTAAAATTTTAGATAAGATACGACTATAGGCTGTACCGACAATTAATAACAGACCCAACTTCATAATAGGACTTCACAAAAGACTTCTATTTTTGCTTTAAAGTGCTCTTTGGTCAATGGTAAAATACCATATAAATTAGCTTTTTTTAATTATTTATCTCTCTTCATGACGTTTTTTTTTTAAAGTTGAAGAAATACAATATGAAACCTTAACAAATTTTGAAACTTCAAAGCCTAACAGAGGCGATGACAACAAAATGGATAAGAACAGACCAAGTTCATTTTTTGACAAAATGTCACACTATTTTTGGCATTTGGCCTTAAGGCCCTGATTGACATAAATCCATAAAAAACAGTATGAAAAGGCACCACCAAAAGATTATTGACACAAAATTTCATTGAAATCGGACCAATAGTTTTGGAGAAGAAAATGTTTGAATTATTCCCTATAGTATGTAAAACAGTGTGGATCCTCATTAGGGGCCTGATAGACATAAACCTGTAAAAAGTATTATGAAAGGGCACCATCCAAGGATCATTGACGTCTAATTTCATTGAAATCGGACCAGTAGTTTTGGAGAAGAAGATCTTCGGGTTTTTTTCCCTGAAGTATTTCTATGTAAAACTGTATGGATCCTCATTAGGGGCCTGACTGACATAAACCTGTAAAAAAATAGTATTATGAAAGGGCACCATCCAAGGAGCATTGACATTAAATTTCATTGAAATCGGACCAGTATTTTTGGAGATCTTTGATTATTTTCCCTTTAATATTTCTATGTAAACAGTACGGGTCCTTATTAGGGGCCTGATTGACATAAACCTGTAAAAAAGCAGTATTATGAATGGACACACCCAAAAATCATGGACACAAAATTTCGTTGAAATTAGACCCATAGTTTCGGAGATGTTTGAATTTTTCCCTATAGTATTTCTATGTGAAACAGTGCGGGTCCTCATTAGGGGCCTGAGTTTTGTTTGTTTTGGGGTTTTACGGCCCTTTCAACCCATTAGGATTATATCGAGCACGGTCAGTTAACCTAACCACACCTTTCCTGGGCAAGCTTAGACCTAAGCGGTTAACCAGTACTGAGTGCACATACTTTCGCCAGTAACTGACAACTGCCCTTCTTGAATCAGCGGAAGGAGGAGAATGATCATAGAAAATATTTCATAATTTCCACGAAAGTATGTGACTGAACCAGGTTTAGAACCCGCAACCTCTGGCTTCTCACTCAGACCTAGACGGACTGGGCTATGCCGCCCGGTCATTTTTGGGGGCCTGAGTGATATAAATCCGTAAAAAAAAACAAATTTATGAAAGGGCACCACCCAAACATCATTGACATGAAATTTCATTGAAATTGGACCAGTAGTTTCGGAGAAGAAAATGTTTGAATTTTGCCCTATAATATTTTTATTAAAACAGTGCGGATCTTCATTAGAGGCCTGATGGACATAAACTCATAAAAAAGTATAATGAAAGGTCACCAACCAAGGATCATTGTCCGATTAAATGAAATTTGAGGTCAATTATCCTTGGGTGGTGACCTTTCATCAAACTCGCTCAGAATGATCATCTGGACAATATCTTGGTCAAGTTCGAATATGAGTCATGTGGGTTCAAAATGTAGGTTACTAGGTCAAATCATGATCAAATCTTTTAAATACTCTAGAGGCCAGTTTTGGTCCAATCTTCGTCAAACTTGCTCAGAAGGATCATCTTGACCATTATCTTGTTCAAGAGAAATCTTTTTAACACTCTATAGGCCACAGTTATGGTCTAATCTTCATCAAACTTGCTCAGAATGATCATCTGGACAATATTTCAGTCAAGTTCGAATATGGGTCATGTTGGGTCAAAAAGTAGGTCAGTAGGTCAAATCATGATAAAATCTTTTAAATACTCTTAGAGGCCGGTTTTGGTCCAATCTTCATCAAACTTGCTCAGAAGGATCATCTTGACCATTATCTTGTTCAAGATTGAAAATCTCAGTTAAGTCATTGCTCTCAGGCGAGTGATTTAGGGCCATCATGGGCCTCTTGTTTTAAAGTTAGATATGTAATTATTTTATAGATTGTGGAGCAACTCAGAGGGTAACAGGAAAGTATACTCATAAACCTTGGAGTATGGCAGAGAATAAACTCATCTATGACCATTTTTCCAAGTTCATCAAACAGGAGAAAGTTCCAGGACAGAAAGAGTCTGATGTGTTTAAATGCAGGAGGGAAATTATTCAGTGAAAGAAGTTGGAGAAACATCAAGTACAAAGTCAAAAACATCATTGCTTCAAACAGACACAAAATTAAAGAAAAAAATACAAGAAATAGCTGTAATTGATTGTTTATTCCAATATTTGTCATTGACCATCACCGTATAAAATACATCAATTAAACAGGTCAGTTTGAAGCTCTGCTGACCAATGGGTAGTATAAGCGATTGTGATAGCTATTATTTAGAATGGCTGGACGGGCATATATTGCCCCACCACGTGAAGACTTGGTTGTGCCAAAGTGGAAACATTGTGTTATTACCAGGTTCAAATATTCCTAGATGTAATCAGTTGCACATGGGAACTATCTTCACATCATTTTGGGGTTACAAATATACACTTTTTCACTACCATCAATTTTCATGTCATGGGGAATTTCAAGTCTGTTAATATCAAATCAGTGAAGAATCCAAAATGGCCGCCATTACTAAAAAAAAAAAAAAAGAACACAAAAGAAATATATCCTTTAAAAATCTTCTCCAAAACCACTACAGGAAATTCAGTGAAACTTCACATGTAGAATCAGTACCTTAAGGGTATTCAAGTTTGTTTAAAGGCATAATATCATTACAAGTTTGTGTAACATTGCCAAACTAGTCTGTTTATGTATGTGAAAGTACAAATGACAGGTGTTTAGACATAATTGAAATAAGTCACTCAGGATATATGAAAACATACCAAAATAATTTTTGTTTGTTTGATTTGAGGTTTAACGTCCCCGTCAACACTGTAAAGGTCATTTTGGAGACGTTTCTTCCAATTTTGTGGGACTTTTACCCCACATTGAGATGAAATGACTTCTCAAGCCCTGTCGCCCAATGAAACCAATAGGGTTTATTAGCATGGACGGTCCGCCTCGCACCGCGGTTCCTGGACAGGCTTAGATCCTCTAAGCGGTTTACCAGTACTAGTGTGCGGTCAGGATTCAGCTCTGCGTGGAAGCATCATGCAGCCCATATATTTCTTCAAGCCCCTATGGGCGGGGGCTTACCAAAATAATAGAAAAGGATAAAAACATGTACCATGTCTCGATAAATTTGTAGTGTTTTCTTGTAGTTTGACATGCAAAGTAAGTTCGTGTGTCTAAAGTGTCTTGGTTGTTAATCATTGTGACAATGCATCCATACTTGGGGCATTTATGTTCTTCAGACATATTTTTTGTTGTGACCTATAATTGATACTAATATGAGATGCTGATTTTTTTTGTCTCTCCCTCTTCAGTGGGATGGAGATATAGCTGTCCAAATGGTGACAGGGATGGCAGTGGCGTCCACTTTTCAAGTATTATATATCAGAAGTCTCTGGTCAGATTTTATTTAAACTTTGGTCACATAACACTCTCAACATTAGAACAACAAAATGTTGACGTTCAATTTCATTCCTTGATCTATTTTAAGAAATTCAGCATCAGTTTGACTGTTTTGGTTAACCTACAAGTATCTCTGAATGACTATGTAATCCCCAGGTAACAGCTTTAAAAGGCGTGTTTTATTGTGTTCTTATTTGGCAATTATTGTGTACGAAAACGAAAGAGCAAGATCAATTTTAGCATATTTCATTGTACACAGAATATTCTTATTAGGCAATTTTCCTTACTAAAGGGATTGCATACCAAATTCTTCATGCCCAAAACAGCAAGAACCTATTCGCAGTCTAATAAAGATCTACATGGTTCTCACAAACTTGGGGTATGTGCAGACAAATTTATTTGGTTTATTGTCACCATGTCTTTAATGGGATGGAGTCATAGCAGTCCGAATGGCAATGGGGGCAAATTTTGATGTGCAATATCTCAGTAGTCCCTGGCCTGATTTTCTTTCAAACTTGGTCCAAAGGTCTTGTTTTATCACTCCCCACAAGGGAACACCAAAAATTTGAAGGTTAAGGTCATTTCCTGGTCTATTTTAAGCTCAAGGTTAAGCTGGAGGTTAACCTACAGAAATCTTTCTTTTACCATACTCCCAAGTGTTTTATCCAATCTTTTTCAAACACTACCAAATACAGACCAGCTACCGCTAATAACCCATTTTTTTTTTTTTTTTTTTCGCGGAGAAACCGCCTAACGCAAAATCTGCTATTTTCTCCGCAAAACAGCGAGAAAAGATAAAATGAGCGAGAAATTTCTTTCTCCCGGTTTCGCGGAGAAAATTCTTGGAGATTCTCAGCGAAAATTTGACCGATTGCTTTCATTGAAAATGAAATTACCCGCATTTCGCGGAGAAAAAAATACAACTGGGCTTGCATGAAGTTTTTATTTCTTCGTTTGTTTGGCGTTGTTTTTGAAAACGAAGGCAAATGGTAGTCATTGTTAAATCATAATCAAATATTTTTTGATGTTACACAATTTCATTTTAGTAATTTAATTTTTAAACGTATCATGACAACTTTTATTCACATCACGAAAATACGCCTATTTATTTGTTATCCGCTTAAACCCCACTTTTAACTGGGGTTTACAGGGGTATATATTATTTATCTAATTTCTGCTCATAGAGATTGTGGGTACTCGTTAGAACCACCTCGCTGAGTCGTTTTAAAGTGTACCCAAAATCTTGAGCAGAAATATGAAAAATACCAGAATTTTTATCCGAAAATTTTCCGTTTTTAGTGGTAAAATTTTACAATATATTTGAATAGGCGATATCTCATAATGAGTCGTACATGTAGGTTATTAACACCATAATGATGTGTGACATTTACCAAAAGCTCAGCTTGATGAAAAAGATGGGCTGCATGAGCTTCCACGCAGAGCTGAAACCAGATGGGCTGCATGATGCTTCCATGCAGAGCTGAAACCGACCCGCATGCGAGTACTGGTAAACCGCATACAGGATCTAAGCCTGCCCAGACAAAGTGGTGCGAGTTGGACCATCAATGCTTATAAACCGTGTTGGTTTCATGCGGTGGCAGGGCTTGAGATGTCATTTCATCTCAATGTCGGGTAAAAGTGCCACATTTTACCTGCACACATTCATGTATAGAGAGAACTGGAGTTTACAAGGTTTAGATTTTCCTTAATCTGTTCCTAGACGCCCATTGTAGGATGTGGGTACTCGTTACCAACTACATGTATCTGGCCCGAGCGAGGCGCAAACCACAGCGGAGAGACCTAATGACCCGATGATTAACCCTTTTTGTACCAAATGGAATCTTTCTCCTTATATATACTGGAGTCCATTTTGAAACTTAGGGGTGTCAGGTTGTTTTTTTTCTTAAAAAATTTAGTGCGGGAAATGGCTTAACATTTTGCAAACAGTGTAGGCCCTGATCAGACGCCGCATTCTGCGGTGTCTGATCTGGGCCTGCACTGTTTGCCAAGGTACCCATTCAGGGGTTTCTGGTACTGAATGGGTTAAGAGTCAGCGCTCGTACCCATTAGGACACGGGGGCCAGTTACCTTCGGGTTGTACAGTAGACTTAACAAGATACCCAGGTTGAATGTCTGTACAAACTTTGCTGATTATCTTGGAGAATTTTGTAGTTCTGCTTCAAGTTAGAGATCAGACTTATAGGCAGCCTTGGAATGCTTGCCGCGCAATTTCCCCATGTTAACCCTTTTTGTACCAAATGGAATCTTCCTCCTTATGTATAGCATGAGTCCATTTCAAACTTTAGGGGTTTCAGGTTGTGTTTTCTTCAAAATTTATTAGGAAAATGGCCGAACTTTTTGCAAACAGTGTAGGCCCTGATCAGACGCCGCGTCTGATCTGGGCCTGCACTGTTTGCCACGGTACCTGTTTAGGGGTTTCCAGTCTGAAATGGGTTAATGTACATGTATGAGCAAAATTGAATTGTAAAGGCAAGAAACACAAGCAGGCCTCCGTGGCCTACTCTTAAACATTAGATCTCTCACTCGGGCTACATGTGAGCTTAAGTGTAAGCATAAGTGATGTTTAATTACTCGCAGTGTAAGAAAAAGATAAACCAAAATGTAGAGTGAGATCAGCGCCCACACGTACATGTACAAGCAGGATCCACGTTATTATATACATTGAGTTTGATTTTTCTAAAGTATTTACTTGAGAAAAAAATAAAGTACTCCCAATATGGTGAACGGATAGAAAATCAACAGTTTTCAATTTATGAAGTGTTTACACAACAGTAAAAAAAGGAACACAGAAAACATTCATGTTCATACTGTGTGGTAAAGTGCATAAGATGCAAATCATTATGATTCCAACTGGATCAAACTCGTACTTTATGATCGCTAGAGTTGTCGATCGTTGTACAAAGAAAATGCATTTCGTCATATGCTTCAAACTTTGTGTAACAAATTTTAATGCATGAAAAAATACATGCACATGAACAAATATACATGTAGGTATAGGCAGATTTCGCGGAGAAACACTGGGAACGACTTTACCTGTACTAATTGGCTTTCTCTGAGAAAAAGCGACGTTCGCGGAGAAATTTTGTGGCGTTTCACGGAGAAAATAACCGCTTTGAAACGCGAATTTTTTTTCTTCTCAGAGAACTTTCTCGCTTGTTCTCTGAGGAAAAAAAGCCTATTAACGCGTAGAGAAAAAAAAAAATATGGGTTATTACCGGTAGCTGGTCTGTACATGTTAACCTGATGCCACATCAACAGGTTTCAAAATTTTCAAGGTCAGATTCAGAGATTCATACTTAAAGGGACCTGCACTGTTCAACTTTGGTTATGTTTTAGTTGAACTGGCAGTTTTATTATTTTTTTAAAATAGGGATCCAATCATTTTCATACTTCATCAAATAAGTGTTTATGCTATTCAGCACAACGCCTCCGAGAAGAAAAAAAATTTCGCATTTCAAAGCGGTTATTCAGCACAACATGCCCCGATAGCTCAGTTGGTAAAGTGTCCGCTCCGGGGAACGGGAGGTCACGGGTTCGATCCTGGGCCGCGACATACCAAAGTCGTTAAAAATGGTACCAGCTGCTCCTCGCTTGGCACTCAGATTTACGGGGTAGAGCTAGGACTGGTTGACCCAGTGTCGGGATAATGTGACTGGGTGTGGTATCATGTAATGTGTCTGGGATATGATACTTCAGTGGGGCAGCACTATAAAAGTGAGCATTGAGCTCCCTGTCGCAACCAGACACCGCCGTGATATGACTGAAAAATTGTTGAAAGCGACGTTAAACCCAAATTCACACACACACACACACACGTTATTCTGCACCAACAGGTATTATTATAAAGAAATATTCCCCAAATATCACAATATTAGAGCTTCTGTAAAATCAATCTCCCCAGTATACAACCTACACTTTCCTATCTATCTTTATCTATTGGTACTTCTGCACACCTGCGCGGGTAACTTTGAGCAGTTGCATGCCTGTGCCTGTTAGTAAAAATAAGTAAACAGCCAATTATGTTGAGAATAAAAGATGAAAAACAGATGGTAGTGGGTTGAAACAAGTATGACGAAGGATAAAATCAGGTTGAAAACATCACTGTGGGGCTTTAATTTTTTTTTTTTTTTTTTTTTGGTGGGTAACCTGACAGCACAACATCCCTTGTTAGAGCATTCGACTGTGTATGTGGTGGAACTAGAGCTTTATTAAAAAAAAATAACAAATTTAAACTTTGTGAAAAGGTAAATATTAAAGGACAAGGTCATTTAGGTATATTTGTAAGCCAATAAGTTGCATAATAGATCCAGTTTGGTGACAGTATGTGTCAAAAATGAAATCTGTATATAAGTTGAAAATGTAAGTTTGTTAGTGGGAGGATAAAATTCATTAATAGAATAAGTTTGTGTATAACACAGCATCTAACACAGATCACCAATGAAATCTGTATATATGTTGAAAATGTAAGTTTGTTAGTGGAAGGATAAAATTCATGAATAGAATAAGTTTGTGTATAACACAGCATGTAACACAGCTCATCAACAGATGAGTGTTTGTTAACTGTATAAGGCAAAACTCCAAATTCATTGCACAATCTCAAAAGTTCAACATTTGTTTGATAAAGGGTAAAGTTCACAAGCAGATTAAGGTCAAGGTCAAAGTCACATGCCATCATAAAGATGTCTGTAGCCCAGTATATAGTATGCTTTACCACCAGACCACGTTTGGTTAATGTAGGGCCTTCTGATTTCAAGTTGAAACAAGATATAACGAAAAAGTGAATGGGTGAACCTACATACGTTAAATTGTACAGAATTATGTTGACTATGTAATTGTCCCTCATTTGCTGAAGTGGCTTGACAATTATCCCCATGTAAGTATGTAATGTGTTATGGATAACATTCTGTGTGAAGTCAAACATGGTAGTGTAATGCCTTGTGGGGTATTCTGTAATTACCTCAGCTACATGTAGTGTGTATGTCTTATGGGGTACATTTAAGGGTGTTTATTGCCAGTTTGTAAAGTCTTGTGGGGTACATTCAAAGTGTTCAAGGATGTTTGCTACAGCCTTTGAATAGAAAATCCATGTCCAACTAATAACTTTAGTATGTTTGAGGTTTTATATCTTGAATTTTTTGTTTGTTTGTTTATTGTAGGGCGATGGAGTCGGGGACAGATTTTGGGGTCACTGCAATCATAGTCAAAGTTATGTTTTATCAACAGTGACCATGACCTTGCTACAGGGAAAAAGGAATATTAATATACTGACCCAAAGAGCTAACGGAACTAGAAATTCTATTCTATTTTTTACCGGTTAAACAGGAATTCTAAAATTTTTGGTATGCTTATCCTTCTGAATGTTCGTCCTTATTACACCGTTAGCAGTAGACCCTGGTCAGGCTTCACTGACCACGGCGGTTCATGTGAAAAAGCGCATTTCTGCATTGCACATGCAGCACATGATTCAGTTTCAAATGTGTCTTGGTGGCAACCTATACGTTATCTGGCTCGGGATAAAACATTTGATAAATTTTTCCCTACCCCACAAAGCTGCAGTTAAGTCCTCTATCTTCAAGACTTAATCGTGGCATTGTGGGGTAGGGAAAATTTATCAAATGTTTTTTCCCCGAGCCAAATATCGTATAGGTTGCCAACAATATACACTTTGCATTTGAAACTGAATCATGCACTGCAAGGGCATTGCAGAAATGCGATTTTTTTTACATGAACCGCTGTGGTCAGTGAAGTGTAACCAGGGTCTACTGCTAACGGTGTAATAAGGACGAACATTCAGAAGGATAAGCATACCCCAAATTTTAATATTCCAGCTTAAAGGGTAAAAAAATTAGAATAGAATTTCTAGTTTTGTTAGCTCTTTGGGTCAGTATATATACTTTGTATGTGGCATCTTTAGATGGATGAGTTTCAAGGTTGTACAAATGAAGGGGCCCTTACATGTAGAGGCCCCAAAAGGGGTCTTGAAATTGCAACTGTTGAAAATAATGTTAATTTTGCAATTTTCAAAAATCTTCTTCTTAAGAAGCAGCAGTTTGGGAAGCTCAATACTTGGCATACAAGATTTCTAAAATAAAAAATGAAGAAGTGACTAGTGTTGCATTCATCCCCAGATCTAGTTCCTAAGTGTTGGGTACAGTTTAATGCATTGTTACAAGGTAGAATTCTTGCTGTTCACTTTATGATAGAAACTCATTGAAAACGAAAAAAAATCTACATATAAACTTCATATGAGCCTGTGCAAGCGAAAAAGTACAGCTTGCCGTAAGTTATGTTGTCTGCTCAAATTAAGTTGTGTAGGTGTAGGTGGTGGCTGTAAATACGTTGAATTTCTTTTATTGTTGTAAATAAAATGTGCGTGTTTATTAAGGAATTTAACAATAAATGTATAGAATTCATTGTCATTAGATTGAATAAGTTTAAATGATGATGAAATTTGTTTTTTTCGTACCATGTTTGTGTTAGGCCCCCACCGATAGGGGCTTAAAGAAATATATTGGCTGCATGATGCTTCCACGCAGATCTGAATCCGGCCCGCACACTAGTACTGGTAAACAATTTAGAGGATCTAGGCCTGTCCAGGAACCGCGGTTTTTGTTTGTTTGATTTGAGGTTTAACGTCCCCGTCAACACTGTAAAGGTCATTTTGGAGACGTTGCTTCCAAGTTTGTGGGACTTTTACCCGCCATTGAGATGAAAAGACATCTCAAGCCCTGTCGCCCAATGAAACCAATAGGGTTTATCAGCATAGACGGTCCGCCTCGCACCGCGGTTCATGGACAGGCTTAGATCCTGTAAGCAGTTTACCAGTACTAGTGTGCGGGCCGGATTCAGCTCTGCGTGGAAGCATCATGCAGCCCATATATTTCTTCAAGCCCCTATGGGCGGGGGCCGCCAGGAACCGCAGTGAGAGGCGGGCCGTCCATGCTAATATACCTATTTGTTTCATTGGGCGACAGGGTTTGAGATGTCCTTTTATCTCAATGTCGGGTAAAAGTCCTACAAAAATGGAAGCAACGTCTCCAAAATGACCTTTACAGTGTTGATGGGGACGTTAAACCTCAAACCAATCAAACAAACAAAACCACGTTTGTGTTCATGGCATGTTATTAATATTCAGTTCTTTTTATACCGGTCCTACATTGAAAATCTAATGAAATTGTTAGAGAGCTTTGTTGATATAATTTTAGTCTTGTATGAATGTCATTGCTTATTTAACCCTTTTGATCAGAAGTAGCAGACGGCATGCAAATATTATGCTGCAACTTTTACCAGAATTTTTCACTTGCTCAAATACTTGTTTTTGGAAATTTGATTTTCTGAGTGCATGTAAGTACAGATCCCGATTAAACAGTTTCTTTAGAAGCCAGCTGATCTTGATCTACACTGTTTGCAAATGCTTCTTTAGCAGACTGAGCGTTGAAATGGACAATGCACTTCTGTAAGTTGAATTTGAAAATCTGTTACATCCAAATTGCGATATTAAAGAAAGATTGATTGTTTCAAGCATGTCTGTTCAATAAACTTGACCTAATAGTATCTTTCTCATTCCTCGAAAAAGATGCAATATTTTGGAAGCAAGTCAAAGACATGTCAATGATCATGCGGTCAGCCATTCATATAGTTCATTTCTGTAGGGCAACATTTGCATAATGGTGACTTTGTAAACGGTATAGATCCAGTTCAGAGGTGTCAGAGCAGGGTCAACACTGCTATTAAGATTTTGAATCTTAAAAGTAACAAAAAATGATTTAACTGTTGTGAGTTGCACATGAACAGTTGTTACCATACAGTTTGAGCAGATGAAAGTGTTGTATGAAATTGGGCACCAAAAGTGATGAGAGAAATGTAAACATGTAATGTTTGGTAAACAAAAATATATGTATAACCAATTGGTTAAAAATTTTATGCACTTACCCAAATGTGTTGCTGTATGGAATAAAATTATTACAGGGAAAAAGAATCATGTCTTTAAGAACCAGCAATTAAGGAACTGTAGCAGTAGAACTTTCAGATTTTTAGAAATAAACAGGCCATGATCTGTAGGGGTTTTCTAAGGTGACTTTAAAATTCCAGAGTTTTTAAAAATAAAGGCAATTTTTCAGTTTTCAAAAAAATTTCTTCTGTACGTAGCATGAAGTAGCCAGAAGCCACCATACTTGGTGCATACTATCTTTAGGAGAAGGACCTTCAATTTTGTGACACAGTATGAAGACATTTGCAAACAGAATAGAACAAGATAAGCCTACTCTGAGTAAATAATTTCAGTGTAGCTGTCAAGGAGAATTATATGATAAATTGATAAATCCAACTAGTTGGAAAGGTTTAATGAAGTGGGGGTAGTTCCAACCTTCTGTTTCACCACTTTTTGGCCATGCACATGTGATAAAAGGCAATTAAAATTGCCCACACAAATGGAATTTCGTGTAACTCGATATTTCAGCAGGTGGGAAGGTTTTAGTTTCTTTTTCTCATATTTTTATCTTGATGTTTATGAGAGGTAATTGGTGAACTGAAATGTTCTCTCCTGTCGGTCCCCATATAACCTATAATGTGTTGGAGGGATGTTAACCCAATTCAATTCAGTTCCAACCAAAGAGCATTGGATCATTCCAACCAAGCTTTGTGGGAATGAGTGGTCCTTTGATTATTTTTTAGGTTTCCCATGCATCTGGGAAAAGTCAGAAATGTATCATTTTTGTCGCACCTGCGTTAGCGTGCCGTAATCCGTCTGTTTGTCCATTTCTCAACAATTTACAGTGGGTGTCTTGTGAGCACAACTCCTCCTACAGTTTTTGGCAAATCATTTTGAAACTTCACAGATGTTTTTGCCATGGTCTGTAGATGTGCATATTGTTTGCTCATAATCCTCAGATATACTTTTTCAACTTTTTCCGCTTTTTTGACTTTGTCATTTTTTACCTAAAACCCTTTTTCTAAAAGTGTTAGCCAGTGGGTGTCTTGTGAATGCAACTTCTCTTGCATTTTTTGCCAATCGTTTTGAAACTTCACAGATGACTAGGGCGGGGTCTTAAGATGTGCATATGGTTTGCACACAAATCTCGGATTTTTTTTTTCAACTTTTTCTGCTTTATTAACTTAATAATTTTTTACATAAAACCCTTATAGTCAATGGGTGTCTCGTGAGCGCAACTCCTCCTGCAGTTTTAGGCCAATAGTTTTGAAACTTCACAGAGGATTAGGTAATGGTCTGAAGATGTGCATATTGTTTGCACATACATCTCAGATTTATTTCAGCAGAGTTAGAGGCCCTTGATTTATGCCCAAAATTGGTTTCTGCTTAATATCTTGTGAAAGAATTGATGGAATTAGGATCACATTTTGCATACATATTTTTGTTAGCAATACCTAGCTTGGGATTGTCACATGACATTTTTCGTCAACTTTCAGCAGAAATCCTGGCCTTGATTAATTGGCAAAAATGATATCTTGTGAAATAATGGACATGTTTAAATCAAATTTTGCAAGCCTGTTGCTGTTGGCAATATATGGCTTGGGATAATAAAAGGCATATTTCATATAGTTTCAGCAGAGTTTGGGACCTTGTTTCAAGCCCAAAAATGGTGTCTGCCCAATACCTTGTGAAGAATTGATGGATTTGGATCATATTTTGCATACATACTAACTTTCCCCTGTAGAATTGAGTGACACTGGCTATCAGTTACCCATTCTTTTTCTAAAATACCATCTCCCTGATAGAGACATTCCAAAGTTTCTACTTTGTCCATTTTCTTACTAACTAACCCATCAATAGATTTTTTTTTCAAAACAAATAGGAACTTGTGTGACTTAATCCCCGCAGGTGCGACACTGCTTTCCGTGGATTTCTTGTTTTTAAAGGACAGGTAATTGCAATTTGAAGCAAATGTCAGGGAATTATAAAAATCAGGGTTAACACTGCAAAGTGTTAGTTTCATCTGTAAGCATAACCTGAACAAGCAGATGAGATAATTTTTCATTCTTAGTATGTCAGTTAATTTTAAAATTTCAGCTGTGGAATTTGTTGTCTGAAAAATGTGGGAACCTTAATTGTTACTTAATCATTTATGTACATGTTGTTCATACGGTTATTACTTACCGTCAGTGAAATAGTTGTTTGAGTTAAAAACCAAAGTTAGCTATTGTTTTACATTTGTTTTCAGATGTTTTGTAGTTGTTGTTGTAGGAGTTTTGAATTTGGTAAAGCTTTAAACCGAGTTGTAGGACACTACATTGAAAGACAGTTGGTTGAATAACGTTTTTGACAAAATGACTATTGGTCGATGCATACAAAATGGTGACAGGAGTCTTGATCTAATCATTAGGTAATTAGAAAAATTTGACCATTCTCACTTCTTAATTGAAAGTAAAAACTTTTTCGTTTTGTTAGCTCGTCTGTTTTTTGAAAAAAAACTTTCGAGCTATTGTCATCACTCCGGCGTCTGCGTAGTCGTCCTGTGTCGTCCTGCGTCGTTCAAAAAAAAACTTAACCTTGGCTATAACTTAAAAAGTATTAGACCTAGCCTCATGAAACTTCATACACACACTCATCATCACAAGAGCTACATTTTGACCAAGGACCATAACAACTTTGTTGATTTTGGCTGAATTATCTCCCCTTTTCCAATTTTTTTCTGAAACACATTTTTTGCTCTCATTTTAATACTATTCACAACAGAGCCTTCAAACTTCACATGAATGTTCCTTGGGACAAGACCTTTTCAGTGATACCACACTTTTTGATCTGTGACCTTGACCTTTGAACTTTGACCTATTTTTCGAAAATTTAACCGAAAACCTTAACCTTGACCATATTTCCAAAAGTATTTGGCCTACCTTCATGAAACTTCATACACATACTCACCATCACAAGGCATACTTTCCCTACAAGTTTTATAACTCCATCTTGCAATTTGATTTGACTTAGAACTTTTGTTTTCTAAAAGAAACTGCAGACGAGCGTTGGCACCCGCTTGCGGTGCTCTTGTTTGAAGTTAAAATAAAAGGAAAATGAAGCTACAACTTCAGGGTCCTTGCAAAGTAAAGTAAAAAAAAATCTGTTTCCCTGATATCTCTGTTCTGTATTAGTTATTGATTCGTATCTACCTGTCCTGAACTGAGTAAATCAAAGTCACAATATTAAGTGAATAGTGGATGAAAGGAGCTCAGTTCTATTTATGAATATTGACAATACCATGAACAATGTAAACAGTGCAATGATATTTCATTATAGTAATCACAGCTTACATTTTTAACTCTCTTGCTTTAATTACAGAAGACACTAGGCAACAGAGTCTCATTTATTCGCAAGATCATTTTGTTTGTTTGATTTGAGGTTTAACATCCCGTCAGCACTGTAAAGGTCATTTTGGAGATGTTGCTTCCAATTTTGTGGGACTTTTACCCGGCATTGAGATGAAATGACATCTGCAGCCCATCTATTTCTTCAAGCCCCGGTGGGCGGGGGCGGCTCCCAAGATCATAGCTAATGCAACAGTTTTAGATGATTTGTCGCACCTTTTTAGAAATTGTCCATTAAGTGGACATTTGACAAAGTGGACATTCGGTGAAGATGGATCAATTAAAAGAACTGTTGACCATCTGTCTTTCAACAAAAAGATGTGCACCTTTTTGCTGGAAAAAAAAGATCTCGGCCCCACACTGAAAGTGTGGCCCCACACTGAAAGTGTGGATGCCCAATAGTAATCACTCTGTCCGTCCGTCTGTCTGTCTGTCTGTCTGTCCGTCCACAAATTTTTACTCCTCTGATAGCGCTGCCGGGGCCCTAGTCAGTTTCACTGACAGCTCTAGTTAGCAACTGACTTTGCTAGAACAGTTAACCATTTGACCACAAATGAGCTTGTTAAGCTAATGATGCTTTGAACAACTGGACTGAAGTTTTATCTAGCAGTATCCACATCTGCCTGTGACCTTGAAGTCAATCACAGATTTTGAAGTACACATGAACCTGACATCCCTTATATGACTAATGGACTTGTCCAACATAATAGCAATGAAAGAGTCCACTAGTATACAATGGGTTAAATGATCCAAAATATATGGATACCTGAAGCTATGGAAATAATTTTTTAGGGACTCAAGAGCAAGTTGGAATTAACCCTTTTTGTACACAATGGAATCTTCCTCCTTATATATATCATGAGCCCATTTAAAAATTTAGGGGTGTCACGTTGTGATTTCTTCAAAATTGATTAGGAAAATGGCTGAACTTTTTGCAACAGTGTAGGCCCTGATCAGACGCCGCATTCTGATCTGGGCCTGCACTGTTTGCCAGGGTACCCATTTTGAGGATTCTGGTACTAAATGGGTTAACCATGGTAAAGAGCCATCGGTGTTCATGCTGTTGAAGTTTCACTGTATTGTGTTTGAGAAACATGTGAGCTACCATGTCAGTTGACAGCTCTTGTTGACGTCTCATAGCAACTACCTCTCTGAACATTGTTCTGCATTTTCATACATTGTAAGCAGTCTTTATTTGTTATAATCTGTGGTGACACCTAGAGAAGTTTGTGAGCATAGCCAGACAAACATGAGAAATGGTTTATTAACCCACATATGACAAGGGAATAATCTCTCACCTTGCGCGTTTGGAGTAGTCCATTTCCAATTATAGGGGTGTCAGGTTTGTTTTTGTTTGTGGCAAATTTTACAAAACTGAATGTTCTTTAAGCAAACAGTGTAGACCCAGATCCGACTGATCTGGGTATGCACAGTTTGCCAATGTCCCAGAAAAGAGTCACTTGGCATATATGGGTTAAATTTTACCACTCTCTGGGCTAATTTAGCAGACAACAAATTGTTTGTATTTTTTTCATATTTTCCCAAAAAAACAGGATTTGACATTTCATGCAATATGTCCTTTGATAGGAGACAATTTGCATAAAATGTCAAATCCTGTTCCTGTTCAACATTTCATGCAAAAAAATTGCATAAAATGTCCAATCCTGTTTTCATGGAAAAATAAGAAAAAATATTTTTAAATGTCTGTTGAAAAAAACAACAAAAAACAACTACCCAGCCGGCAGAGTGTCCAGTGGAATTGAATGAATCTGGCAAATTTTTCCTTAAGGAAGACACATTTTGGGACTGGAATCAGAATCCCTCCAAAGATGTTGGCTCTTAAAGAACAAAATCTCTAAAGGGTGTCTACTCTTAAAGGTTTTTTCAACCAATCTGGTTCGGGTTGATGCATGTCAAGTTGATCTAGATCAGATTGCATTGGCACTAGATCCAAAATGTGACAGTCTGATCCAGATCTGAAGGTCCCCCCCACACCCATTTGGGCTTGGACAAATAGATTGGGCTTCATGTTGCTTCCATGCAGAGCTGAAATCAACTGCTAATGAGAACTGGTAAACTGTTTTGGGGGTCTAAGCCTGCCAAGGCAGAGCAGTGTGAGTTGGACCATCCATCCATATAAACCCTATTGCTTTCATTGGGCAGCTGGGCTTGGGATGTCATTTCATCTCAGTTGGAAGCACTGTCTCCAAAATGACCTTTTTAGTGTTGATGGGGATGTTAAACCAAATTTGATCTGAATCAATCAGTTGTGAATGCAGCCTTAAATATTTGGAGACACCTGCCAGGAAGACAAAGTTCTGATTCATGTTCACTTTGCAATAAATTAAGCTCTTCTGAAAATAGTGTCTTCTCTTAACCGTTGGAAAACCCTAAAGGGGTACCTTGACAAACAGTGCAGGCCCAGGTCCCACAATCTATATTTTAGAATAGAAATAGGAAAAATAAGGTTTACCCCTGTAAACCAGTTTTACTATATAAACATGGTGTTCAAGGGGCTATTTTTTTATTTTTTTTTTTTTGGTTTGGGTTTTACGGCCCTTTCAAGATTATTTCACTCATATCGAGCCGATCGTTAATCATAGGTGGGCGAAAACCGGAGTACCCGGAGAAAAACCACCTGACCTTCCGTTGCAGAACTTGGCGTCTCACACGTGACCCGAGCGAGGCTCGAACCCACGGCGGTGAGAGACCTAATGACTAAGAGTCAGCGCTCTTATCCATTAGGCCACGGAGGCCCGTTTCAAGGGGCTATGACTTATATAGCTACCTTTAAGGGTAGGCCTGACCCCCCTATATGACAAATGGACCAGTCCAACATATAGCAATGGAAGAATCCATAAAGAAAAGAATTTAATTTAACCCATATCCAGCAGAACATCACAACCCCTACCTTTTCAAACAGTGTAGATCCAGATCAGATGGCATGTTTGTCATGCAGTTTGTGAAATGAACCAGCAATTTGATTGGTTGGTTTTCATGTGACCTGTATCGTCTACCCATTGGTCTGATAGGTCATGTGACATCAGCGACCAATCAGGACTGTACACTAGGGAGGTCACTGGAAAAGGGACATGCCGGTGGCATTTCTGGCTAGATTTTTTTTGTCAGACTGACCCAGGCCTGCGTCTGGTGAAAAGGCTTAAATTGTAGTGATGGGTAGGTATATTATTAATTAAAATTAATTTTACATTAGGTATATCATGTTGCTAATCTAATTGATTCAGCAGGATAAGGATTAATAAAGGGTGGAAAATACTGTGAAATTCTCCTATTAAAACCACCTAAAATTAATATCTTCAACTACATTTTCTTTTTGTTTTCTACATCCAATGTACTCTAATGGAAGACCACCATTGGGACTGTTCAAAGTGGTCTTAAAGACCACTTTTGAACAGTTCCAAAGGTGGTCTTAATATAGGAATTTTACTGTAGTTTTATTCAGGTTTATTCCTTCTCCTTACTTGAATCTGTTAGAACGATATTGAAGGTAATCGTTATTATATACATGTTTTTAGCTCACCTGTCACATAGTGACAAGGTGAGCTTTTGTGATCACATTTTGTCCGTCGTGTGTGCATGCGTCCGTACATGTGTCCGTTAACAATTTCAAATAAGTATATCTCTAATACCCCATGGCCAATCTTGATCAAATTCCATGTGAAGCATAATCAGGTAGGGGGAAAGGCTGCATAAGGTTTTTGGGCTGATCAGATTGGAATTCTGGTTGCCATGGCAACATATAGCTCCCATAGACTTATAATGGGAAAAATTTAAAAACTCTTCTTCTCTGACACCACAGCGCCTAGAGCTTAGATAATTAACTTGTAACAATGGCAAGTGGTCAAGTACATAATTCCTGCCAATCATGCCCCTGGGGTCCAAACGGATCACGCCTCGTGGGGGCCCTAAGCTCCCATAGACTCATAATGGAAAAAAACTTCAAAAATCTTCTTCTCTGAAACCACAGGGCCCAGAGCTTAGATATTTAGCATGTAGCAACGGCAAGTGGTCACCTACATAAATCCTGCCAATCATGCCCCTGGGGTCCAAAATGTGCCATGCCCCGTGGCCCCTTAGCTCCCATAGACTCATAATGGAAAAAAGCTTCAAAAATTTTCTTCTCTGAAACCACAGGGCCCAGAGCTTAGATATTTAGCATGTAGCAATGGCAAGTGGTCACCTACATAAATCCTGCCAATCATTCCCCTGGGGTCCAAATAGGCCACGCCCCAGGGCCCCTCATCTCCCATAGACTCATAATGGAAAAAAAAAAGCTTCAAAAATCTTCTACTCTGAAACCACAAGGCCCAGAGTTTAGATATTTAGCATGTAGCAATGGCAAATGGTCACCTGCATAATTCCTGCCAATCATGCCCCTGGGGTCCAAAAGGGCAACGCCCCGGGGCACTTTAGCTCCCATAGACTCATAATGGAAAAAAGCTTCAAAAATCTTCTTCTCTGAAACCACATGGCCCAGAGCTTAGATATTTAGCATGTAGCAATGGCAAGTGGTCATCTACATAATTCCTGCCAATCATGCCCCTGGGGTCCAAACATGCCATGCCCCAGGGCCCCTTAGCTCCCATAGACTCATAATAACTTTAAAAATCTTCTTCTCTGAAACCACAGGGCCCAGAGCTTAGATATTTAGCATGTAGCTACGGCAAGTGGTCACCTACATAAATCCTGCCAATCATGCCCCTGGGGTCCAAATGGGCCACGCCCCAGGGCCCTTTATCTCCCATAGACTCATAATTGAAAAGCTTAAAAAATCTTCTTCTCTGAAACCACAGTTTGTTTGTTTGTTTGATTTGAGGTTTAACGTCCCCGTCAACACTGTAAAGGTCATTTCGGAGACGTTGCTTCCAATTTTGTGGGACTTTTACCCGACATTGAGATGAAATGACATCTCAAGCCCTGTTGCCCAATGAAACCAATAGAGTTTATTAGCATGGACGGTCTGCCTCGCACCGCGGTTCCTGGACAGGCTTAGATCCTCTAAACGGTTTACCAGTACTAGTGTGCGGGCCAGAATCAGCTCTGCGTGGAAGCATCATGCAGCCCATATATTTCTGCAAGCCCCTATGGGCGGGGGCGTTCTGAAACCACAGGGCCCAGAACTTAGATATTAAGCCTGTAGCAACGGCAAGTGGTTACCTACATAAATCCTGCCAATCATGCCCCTGGGGTTCAAATGGGCCACACCCCGGAGCCCCTTAGCTTCCATAGACTCATAATGGAAAAAAAGCTTCAAAAATCTTCTTCTCTGAAACCACAGGGCCCAGAGCTTAGATATTTAGCATGTAGCAACGGCAAGTGGTCACCTACATAAATCCTGCCAATCATGCCCCTGGGGTCCAAATGGGCCACACCCCGGAGCCCCTTAGCTCCCATAGACTCATAATGGAAAAAAGCTTAAAAAATCTTCCCACAGGGCCCAGAACTTAGATATTTAGCATGTATCAACGGTAAGTGGTCACCTGCATAAATCCTACCAATCATGCCTCTGGGTCCAAATAGGCCACGCCCCGGGGCCCCTAAGCTCCCATAGACTCGTAATGGAAAAAAAGTTTAAACAATCTCTTCTTCTTCAAAACTGTGAAGCACAGAGCTTAGATATTTTGTATCTAGCAATATAAAATAGTCACCTACATAAATCCTGCTAACCCTGCCCCTGGGATCCAAATGGGCCACACCCCTGCCCTTGGCTCCTTTAGACTTATAATGGAAAAAAGCTTCAAAAATCTTCTTCTCCGAAGCCATAAGGCCCAGAGCTTATATATTTAGTGTAGCAATGTCAAGTGGTCTCCTACACTAATGATTTTCCGGTAGACAGGTGAGCGATATAGGGCCATTGGGCCCTCTTGTTTGTTTTTTATTTGCTCAAGTTTTGCTATTTGTTGTTACACATAAATCTGTTGGATATATAGTATAGTGATTTAATTAATACTTTTTATGTCCCCGGTAGCGATAGCGGGGACATATTGTTTTTGCCCTGTCTGTTTGTTTGTTTGTAGGTTTGTTGGTTTGTACGTGGACAACTGTAACGTTGGCCATAACTTTTGAACCGTTTGAGATAGAGCTTTCATATTTGGCCTGAAGGTTCCTTGTGACAAGACCTTCACATTCATGCAAAAACATTTGACCTGTGACCTTGACCTTGACCTTTGACCTACTTGAAAGAAAAAATAACATTGGTCATAACTTTTGAACCACTTGAGATACAGCCTTCATATTTAGCATGTATGTTCCTTGTGACAAAAGCTTTACATTCATGCAAAAAAATTTGACCTGTGACCTTGACCTTTGACCTACTTAAAATAAAAAAATAACATTTTGGTCATAACTTTTGAACGGTTTGAGATAGAGCCTTCATATTTTGCATGTAGGTTCCTTGTGACAAGACCTGCACATTCATGCAAAAAAATTTGACCCTTGACCTTGACCTTTGACCTACTTAAAAGAAAAAAATAACATTGGTCATAACTTTTGAACCACTTGAGATACAGCCTTCATATTTAGCATGTATGTTCCTTGTGACAAAAGCTTTACATTCATGCAAAAAAATTTGACCTGTGACCTTGACCTTGACCTTTGACATACTTAAAATAAAAAAATAACATTTTGGTCATAACTTTTGAACGGTTTTAGATAGAGCCTTCATATTTTGCATGTAGGTTCCTTGTGACAAGAGCTTTACATTCACACAAAAAATTTTGACCTGTGACCTTGACCTTTGACCTACATAAAAGAAAAAGTTAACATTGGTCATAACTTTTGAACCGTTTGAGATACAGCCTTCATATTTAGCATGTATGTTCCTTGTGACAAAAGCTTTGCATTCATGCAAAGAATTTTGACCTGTGACCTTGACCTTTGACCTACATAAAAGAAAAAGTTAACATTGATCATAACTTTTGAACCGTTTGAGATACAGCCTTCATATTTAGCATGTAGGTTCTTTGTGACAGACTCTTTACAGTCATGCAAAAATTTTGACCTGTGACCTTGACCTACTTAAAAAATAAACATTTTTTGTCATAACTTTCGAACCGTTTGGGATAGAACTTTCATATTTGGCATGTAGGTTCCCTGTGATTAGAGCTTTTCATTCATGCAAAATGTTTGGACCATGACCTTGACCTTTGACCTACTTAAAAGAAAAAATAAAATTGTTCATCACTTTTGAACCGTTTAAGATAGAGCCTTAATATTTGGCATGTAGGTTCCTTGTGACAAGAGCTTTACATTCATGCAATTTTTTTTTACCTGTGACCTTGACCTACTTTAAAGAAAAAAAAATATTATTGTTCATAACTTTTGAACCGTTTAAGATAGAGCTTTCATATTTGACATGTAAGTTTCTTGTGTCAAGGGCTTCCCACACAAAAATCTTGAACTGTGAGCAACTTTGAATAAAAAATGACCATGCCCGGGGACATGTTCGTGTTTCACAAACACATCTTGTTCATCATGAAATAAATGCCAGTCAATAGTTAAACTACGGACAATGTTGAAAGAGTTTTTGTTGTTATTGCTATCCACTTTTTTTTTCGTCACGAAAACGAGGCTATATAATTCAGACCCCCTTTGAACCCCAGGTTTATATTGTAAAACTGGGTTTCACAGGGGTAAACCTTATTTTTCCTTTTTCTGCTCTAAAATATAGATTATGGGTTTTAGTTAGAACCGCCTTGATGAGACGGTTCTATCGTGTTCCCACAATCTATATTTTGCGCAGAAGTAAGAAAAATATTACAATATTTTCATCTTAAAATTTCTTTTTTTTTCTTTGTGAGGTAAAATTTACAATGTACAGGACTTGATATGACCTTAAAATTGTTGACTTGGCCATTAAACTGAAAAAAAAATTTTGAAGCGCCAAGCACAGCATTGTATTTTTTCAGGGTAAATTGACATTTTATGTGAATACGGTTCAATATTATTCCCGTCTCATTTTCTTCCAAAAATAAGAAAAAATGGTACTGTCAGGTTTAACCCATTTTGTACCGGAAACCCCATAATGGGTACCCTTGCAAACAGGGCAGGCCCAGATCAGATGCCGCAGAACGTGGTGTCTGATCAGGGCCTCCACTGTTTGCTAAAGCCAGCCATTTTCCAAGTAAATTTTGAAGAAAACACAACCCGACATACCTAAATTTTGAAGTGGACACTTCCTATACATAAAGAGGAACAAAAAGGGTTAACTAGCAGTCAACGCTAACATCAGCACCTTTGAGGATGCATTCTTCACCCTCAGAATGCTGATAATTTTAATCTGCCACACTCACTACTGAATACAACATATCAGATTACTTGATGCAAATTATTGCAACAAATTCATAAACTGAATGACAAACAATGTACTTCCTGATCAGATGGCCATCTGATCTGGCTCTACATTGTTTGAAAGACATATTCGGACTCAGCAGGACAAGGGTTGACCCTCGCCATGCTGAATATGCTACACTTCTCCCCAATATTTCAGCCAATTGTGTTGCATGATTTCAGTTTTTACTTTGAATTCAGAAGCAGAAAACAGTACAGATCCTGATCAGCTGGCTTCTGGTAAGCCAGCTGATCTGGATCTATACTATTTAAAAAAACAACAACAATTTATCAGGATTCAGTTATTTGAGTTTTCTGTGTAATCAAAGTAGAATAAAATTAATTGAACCTTTTCTTAAGTTGTGGTGAACAGGAACTTATTATACTCAGATTCAATGAAAACACACCACTTTTAGAACTTTGATTTCTTTAAGGTAAAAATGACTAACTTTTTCATTTGATAAATACGGTATTGTTTGACACATATACTGCTTGATTTTCACGATGTGCATGCAAAAATTGCAAAATTTTCGTAATCACGATATTTTTGGTGCTTTCTTTACTGTCATTATAAGGTCCGTATTCTTTACGTTAATAAGGCAGCAAAACATGACCCATATTCAAATCTGATCGAGATATAATCAAGACAACATTCTGGTATACATGTATAGTTGCATGAAGATTGAGTGTTTGAGTTTTATGTCCCACCAACAGCTAAGGTCATACGGAGATGGGACCTCTGTTTAAAGACTCAACCAAAAGTCTGAAGAAGCCCGGTATCAATCCTGCGATCCCTGGTTTACACGGCGAGTAGTGTAACCAATACACCATGAAGGCTTCTACACATGACGATTGAAGCAAAACTGTGGCCTCTAGGGGACACATAAGGTTTTAACAAAATTTGACCTAGTGACCTACTTTTTGATTGGACATGACCTATATTTGAACTTTTCTGAGATATTATCTAAACAAATATTCTGGTAAAGTTTCATAAAGATTGGAACAAAACTGTGCTCTATAGAATGCACACAAGCAAAGATTGACAGATGGGATGGACATCATAGTGTCCCAAAAGCTCACCTTGAGCACTTTGTGCTCAGCTGAGCAAACAACAAACATAAAACAAAATGCATTGTCCTGTGCTGACATTAACCTTGTATTGCTGAGCCAAGCTATGCTCTCCTTTTGCATATAAATCCATATCAGATAGCTTCAGAGAAGCCATCTGATCAAGATCAACAGCTTGCAAGTTTGACTGAACACATTATATCAAGTAATTTGATTGGTTCTGGCAAAATATATTTATTCAGCAGGACAGTGGTAAAAAAAAACAGAGTAAAGATCAGGGTCAGAGTTCCAATGAATTGCTGAAGGTTTGACTAAAGCCTTTCAAAAATTCTTACAGCATGAAAGCCATAACAAAGGAATAGCTGAAAAAATTTCTACCTCTGGTTGGATTCAAACCCAAGCCATTCAGGTGACAATCCAAGACTGTAACTACTGAGCCAAAGAGTCAAATCTTTGACGCAGTCGGTGAATGGTTTGTTATGCATATTCTGCCAAGGTAGATATAAAGGGGCAGCCCGGTCCATCAGGGGTTGGAGAAAAAGACTTTTTGTTTGAGTTAAGGTTTTACATCCCCATTAACACTTTTAGGTCATTTTGTTGATGTTGCTTCCAATTTTGTGGGACTTTTACCCAAAACTGAGATGAAATGACATCTGAAGCATAGGGTCCAAACAAACGGTTTATATGCCGGGTCGGTCCAACTTGCACCACTTTGCCTGGACAGGCTTAAACGCTCTAGTTTAGCGGTTTAACAGTACTCATGTGCAGTCAGTGGAGGCACCATGCAGCCCTATCTATTTCTCCAAGTCTGATGGGCAGGTGCCTTAGAGAAAAATAGATTTGGCTCCATGGTACTTCCCTGCAGAGCTGAAACAGACTGATCTTGAGTACTGCTGAACCGCTAAGAAGGGTCACCAAGCTGGCGTCCACCTGGTGGTGGAATGAGCATGTTAATAAGGTCATTGCAGCCAAGCGGCAAGCCTTTAAGGCATGGAAGACTGGTAAGGGCACTTGAGCATCATACTTTGTGGCCAAACGCATAGCCAGACGTGCAGTGCACCATGCTGGCCAAGAAGCTGAGGAGATCTACAAGAATATTTACCCTAAGTCAGTATACCGCCTTGCTAACCAGAAGAGAAGCGAGAATGGCGATGTTGTAGGTGACAAACCAGTAAAAATGATGCAGGGGAGATGTCATTGAGTGAAGACTCAATACAGAGGGCCTGGTTAGAACACTACCAAAGGCTACTCAATGTTGAGTTTGACTGGGACCCAGACCACCTGTGATGAACCACGAGTGGAAGGGCTGCCCATCCCAATCACTATTGATATGGTTAAGAAGGCTATATCTCCGATGAAGACTGGCAAAGCACTGGGCCCTTCTGGCATAGTGGTGATGATAAGAGCTGCAGGTGATGTTGGTGCCTCGATGATCCGGAACCTTGCAGCTACAATCATCCGTGATGGAAAGGTACCCTCTGACTGGGAACAGAGTTTCATTGTCTGTCTCTACAAGGGCAAGGGCGATGCATTGGAACGGGGCAACTACCGTGGTCTCAAGCTGACAGAACAGGTCATGAAAGTCCTGGAGAGGATTGTGGATGGCCTCATTAGGCAGTTGGTGTCCATTGACGTTTCCCAGTTTGGCTTTGTCCCAGAAACAGGCACAACAGGCGCATTTTTTGTTGTACGGCAGGTGCAAGAAAAGTATCTGGCGGCCAACAGGAGACTAATGGCTTTTGTAGACCTGAAGAAGGCATTTGATCGAGTGCCTCAGAAAATCATCTGGTGGGCACTAAAAATACTTGGGAGTGGACAAGTGGATTGTGCAACTGGTCCAAGGGATGTATGCTAATGCTCGGAGCCGTGTCCATGTTGGTGATGGTTACAGTGAAGAATTCGAAGCGATGGTGGGTGTTCATCAAGGCTTTGTTCTCACCCCAATGCTTTTCACCATTGTGCTTGAAGCCTTGTCATGCGAGCTCCACTCTGGAGTCCCCTTGGAGGGCCTGTATGCTGATGACCTTGTCATCATAGCTGAAATCCTTGAGGAATGTGTCAGGAGGCTCTTAACTTGGAAAGACGCAATGGAGGCGAAAGGGCTGAGAGTGAAAACAGGAAAGACACATATCATGATCTGTGGTACAGATCTGGACCTCCTGCAAAGTACAGGCCAGTATCCATGCGCTGTATGGCGCATTGAATTGGGCAGCAACAGTATCTTTTGTAATGGCTGCAAGCTCTGGGTGCACAAGAAATGCATTGGGCTCAAGCGCTTGATAGAGGACCCTGATCAACGGAAGGTTAGGTGATTTTTCTCCGGGTACCCCGGTTTTCGCCCACCTCTGATTAACGGTCGGCTCGATATGAGTGAAATAATCTTGAAAGGGCCGTAAAACCAAAACCAAATAAAAAGAGGACCCTGATTACAGGTGTACACGGCCCCTTGGATGGCAGAACACAGAGGGAAGTCCCAAGTCGGATCCGACAAGCTGGAGGTTGTAGCTTCCTTTTGCTGCCTAGGTGATATGCTCTCAGCAGCGGGTGGTTGCGACCTTCCAACCACATCACGTGTGAAAACAGCCTGCAAGAAATTCAAGGAGTTGCTATCAGTTCTCTCTTCCCGCCACCTCTCGTTCAAGACACGTGGCCGTGTGTACAGCTCTTGTGCGCGGAGCGCAATGCTCCATGCCAGTGAGACATGGCCATTGACAAAGCCTAACCTTCAACGTCATTCGGAATGACAGGGCAATGATCAGACAGAACTGCAATGTCAAGCCACAGGACGCTGTCACCATCATGTCCAGTGAGTTACTTTAGCATCTTGGCATTGAGTAACTGGACCTCATCCTGAAAGAGAGAAGACTCCTCTGGTATGGACATGTGGAACACTCAACAGTGCAGTCAAGACTGCCTGTGACATACAGGTATATATAGGTGGAAAGCGGGGACCTAGAAGGCCCAAGATGACCTGGTTTTTTTTTTTGTTTTTTTTTTTTTTTTGTTTTGTTTTTTTTATTAGGTTTAACGTCCCCGTCAACACTATAAAGGTCATTTTGGAGACGTTGCTTCCAATTTTGTGGGACAGAGAATGGAAGCTCACTGCTATTGATCCTCATGATAGACAAGCCTGGAGATCTGGTGTAAGATCTGCGATGCGTGCAGCAAGCCAGCTACCTGGAAGGGGGCCACTTATGTGGACATTGCCCTTGTTCCCGCACGTTAATAAAAAATCCGTTGATGATGATGAAGACTGTCCAGAACAAAATGTGTTTGTGAAACACTGATGCCCCCGGAGAGCGCATGATAAATATGAAAGCAGTATCACTAAGCAATCGAAAGGTATGGCCAATGCTCGTCTTAAAAATGTAGTTCAAGGTCACAAGGTCAAAATTTATGGGATCGTTGGAAAGGTCATGTGACACAGAATACACACGTGAAATAGGAAAGCCCTAACACTTAACAATCGAAGGTTATGGCCAATGTTAAAGTTTTTAAAATGCAGGTCAAATATCAAGGTCACGAGGTCAAAAATTATGGTACCACTAAAAAGGCCTTGTGACCAGGAATGCACATGTGAAATATGAATGCCATTCCACTTACCAATCGAAAGTTATGGCCAATGTAAAAGTTTTTAAAAAGTAGGTCAAATTTCAAGGTCAAGGCCACGAGGTCAAAAATTATGGTACCAATAGAAAGGTCTTGTGAAAAAGAATACACATGTGAAATATGAAAGCCCTATCACTTACCAATAGAAAGTCATGGACAATGTTAAAGTTTTTAAAAAGTAGGTCAAACGTCAAGGTCACGAGAAAAAAATTGATGGTACCACTAAAAAGGTCTTGTGACAAGGAATGCACCTGTGAAATATGAAAGCCTTACCACTTTCCAGTCGAAAGTTATGGCAAATGTTAAAGCTTTTAAAAAGTAGGTAGGTTAAATGTCAAGGTCAAGGTGACGAGGTCAAAAATTATGGTACCACTAGAAAGGTCTTATGACAAGCAATGCACGTGTGAAATATGAAAGCCCTATCACATATAAATAGAAAATTATGGCCAATGTTAAACTTTTAAAAAACAAGGAGTTTTAGCGCACTTTTTCTTAGAAAATAAAGGGCTATAACTCCGTCGTAAATGATAGGACCAATGTGAAAATTGTGTTAGGAACCACAGCACTTCACAAGGAATGCATGTGCAAAGTTTCAACTCAGTTGGTGAAGAAATGTGGAAGAAGTTCGCATCACAAGGTTTTTAGCGCATTTTTTAGAAAATAAATGGCCGTAACTCCGACGTAAATGATAGGACCAATGTGAAAATTGAGTTAGGCTCAATCGGTGAAGACATGATCACAAGTTTTTAGCGCATTTTTTGGAAATAACGGGCCGTAACTCCGACGTAAATGATAGGACCAATGTGAAAATTGTGTTAGGCACCCCTGCACCTCACAAGGAATGCATGCGCAAAGTTTCAGCTCATCGGTGAAGAAATGAGGAAGTACAGTAGAACTTCGATGGCTCGAACACCGATGGCTCGCTTACCATGGCTGGGTCGAACTCATACTTGAGCCCCTAGGGAAATCTTCAAGATAAGAAATGGTGGGGGATGATTAAGGAGATTTTAGTCTTTTATCTTGCAAACATTTTCATTATATAACATCGAAAGATGTTCAAAAGTATCTCGTTATGCCTTTTGGCAGTAACCTTCAGTGGCTCGAACTACCGCTGTCTCGAATAAATTTTCATGGTCCCAAAGGGGTTCGAGCCATGGAAGTTCGACTGTAGTTTGCATCACAAAAGGGTGGGGACTAACACACAAACCCACAAACAAACGGACAGTGCAAAAACTATTTGCCCTCCTACGGGGGCATAAAAAGTGGTGTGAGTCGGACCATTCCTGAAACCCTAGCGTTTATTTTGGCAGTAAGGCTCGAGATGCCATTTCATCTCGATGTCGGATTAAAAATCGGAAGCAACATCTATAAAATGACCTACGGGTAAATATGTAGTGTTGATAGGGTTGTAAAACCTGAACACAAACAAACATATATTGGAGATTGTGGGCACAGCAAACACATTACATGTGCAAATAAGCTAACTTTGGTTAAATTTGAAAACTTATAATAATCCCTTCAGGTCAAGGTACCCAAAACCTAAGTTCTAATTGTTCCTAAGTAAGAAACTGTGTCAGTCAAGTAACAATTAACCCAAAAGGGACCCCAAGATACAGCCCAAACAAACTTGACTGTAAATGTACTTGTAATAATGACTCAGTGACACAGCAATTTCAGTTTAGTAAGAATCTGCCTATGTTTGATCATTATGATAACACACCCGCGCAACATAAAGTATTTTTTTCATATGTCCAAAATGTCTACTTTTCTGATGAAAATCTGTGATATTTTTTTTTATCTATAATGCAAACATAGGTTATGGGTACTTGTTAGAACAGCCTCATTGGAGCAGAAATAAGAAAAAATATGTATACCCCAGTAAACCCTAGCTTTTTCTACATAAAGTGGGGTTCAGTGGAGCGTTCATTTCACGGACTTGTTAAAATGATGTTCCGGGCTTCTCCAGACTTTCGGATGAGTCTTTAAAGCGAGGTCCCCTGTCTTTTTGTGGCCGCTGTTGTTAGTGGATGTAAAAAGAAATAACTGCCTACAGGTTCTTATGAAACTGCCCAAGGGGCTATACCAGCACTACACATTTTGTCCTGTAATCCTTGAAAATGAGATCAAAGTCACCAAAAGCTGACCAACCCAAAGGCATAAGATCAGCTCTAGTCATTGTTTTGTTTGTTTGATTTGAGGTTTAACGTCCCCGTCAACACTGTAAAGGTCATTTTGGAGACGTTGCTTCCAATTTTGTGGGACTTTTACCCGACATTGAGATGAAATGACATCTCAAGCCCTGTCGCCCAATGAAACCAATAGAGTTTATAAGCATGGAAGGTCCGCCTCGCACCGCGGTTCCTGGACAGGCTTAGATCTTCTAAGCGGTTTACCAGTACTAGTGTCCGGGCCAGATTCAGCTCTGCGTAGAAGCATCATGCAGCCCATATGTTTCTTCAAGCCTCTATGGGCGGGGGCCGCAGCTCTAGTCATACAAATGCCACAAGTTTAAGAGATAAAGTTCACAAAAAAAGAAAAAAGATCTGGCTTATATTAGACCAGTGTCATCATGTACTGTCCTTGAAAATGAGGTCAAGGTCATCAAAAATGCACATTCAAGTATATCCATGCAAGTTCAAGGTAATTCCACCAGCCCGTATGAGAGAGATCATTCACACAAGCTTAACCCATTTTGTACTGGAAACCCCAAGACGGGTAGTTTGCAAACAATGCAGACCCAGATCAGACGCCACAGAATGCGGCGTCTGATCATGGCCTACACTGTTTGCAAAATGTTCAGCCAATTTCCAAATAGATTTTGAAGAGAACACAACCTGAAACCCCTAAATCTTGAAATGGAGTCCTGCTATATATGGGGAGGAAGATTCCATCTGGTACAAAATGGGTTAATCTGGATGGTATTTGACCCATCATCCTGTGCAGACCTGGAAAATGAGGTCATTGTTAACTTGATTGTTTAACTCCAAAGCAAAGGAACAAGAACAACACCGAAAAATGAAAACTATACTTTGTAAAATAAGTAACGCAACACCTAATATATTTATGAATTAAAGTCTAACCCAGAAGATGGATATAAAAATTTTATTTCAAACGGCACTTGAACTTAGACACAAGTAATCACAACCCATTTTGTACTGGAAACCCCGAAACGGTTAATCAGCAAACAGTGCAGGCCCAGATCAGATGCCACAGAATGCGGCGGCGTCTTGTCAGAGCCTACACTGTTTGCAAAAAGTTCAACCATTTCCCAAATCGATTTTGAAGAAAACAACCTGACACCCCTAAATTTTGAGATGTTTCTGTGCTTTTTATAAGGTGGAAGATTCCATATGGTACAAAAAGGGTTAAACTTGAAGAAGGTAGCTTACCCTTGCATTGCAGTCAACTACGCAAAGCCTTTTCAAAATTTTATAGACGTCATTCTGATTTAATTTCAAAATTCAATATAAGACTTAAATCTCTCCTGCAACAAGGTCTATCGGAACCCGAAATTTATGGTGACTTAGTATTCAAATCCAGAAAAATATATAACCGCAATGACTTCAGCACCCAATTTCGTAAAATCATTCTTCTATATAAAAAGATTGGGTACAACATAGATGTTATACGACAGACTGCATGCATGGTCGTTAACCCAATCACGGTTGACAACTTTGCTTTCCTCTTTAAATTGCACGCCGGTGGGTCAGGCCTCAGATTCTATGACGGTTCCAGTGTAAAGGCTTATTGAGAATTAGAGAGATCTTATTCAAGGTAATGTTGGCTGGTGCCTGATGCTCTATTTCTGGTCGGACTCATCGGAGTCTATCTGTTGGTTTCCTTGTGCTCCAGCATTTCAGTGGTTTCTTGCTGTTGAGTCCTCACCGTTGTTTCATCTCTGTGGTTGTTTGATTATTTGTGTTCACGGAGATGTTGCACTGATGAGATAGGAGGCCTTCATGCGGACTGAACAAATTATTTGTCTCAATCGCGACGGAAGTAAGGGCGAGTACTGTGGCCACGTAAAATCGATTTAACCCCCCAGCGGAATTCGTTTCCACTGACCGTTCCAAGGCGGTTCTTCTGTCGCGGTTTATTTTTGTTAAGGTTTGTCTTTGGGTGTTTGTGATGCTGATATTATTTTATTGTGGGTAGCCTATTGACCATTTTGTGGGAAAGTAACTGTCCTTTTGGCTTTCCGCTATTGATGTTTCCATTAGGTCTGTTGTTTCATGTTTGTGCTTCTTTCCCTTTGGTGTCTCTGAAGGGAGCTGTTGGTTGATTGTATCGATTTCTGATCATTGCTTTCACTTCTATTTTGCATGAATGACAAAGGGTCTCCATTAAAAAATAACACCTATTTAAAACAATGTTTTAATACCTTTAGTTAAATGTTTTCGTCTTTTAATTCTTTATAACCTTCCATTATTCCATAATGTTATTGCATAGTGATGAAAGCTGTTTATTTAAGAAATGAAATTTATTTTTCTGCAGTTCATGGAAGTATGAACGCAGTGGGTCGCGTGCAAAGTAAATGAACCTCTTCGGGGTTCATTTACTTTGCTAGCGACCGACTGTCGTTCATACTTTCATGAAAAGCAGATTTTTTTTTTTTTTTTTATATATATATTTACATTATTTGCCCCGCATCCCTGGGCGAAAAAATGCTTGTAGGGCAACTTTTTAAAGTTGAAACACATTTACACGCTGTTTTTCTACACCGAGCGGAGCAGCGTTGACGACATCAACGCCCCTAGAGAACAATGGTTTAGAATGACGTCACTTAAAATCATGCGATTCGATGCGTTCATGGAAGTATGAACGCAGTTGTTTTCTATAGGTTTACATTAGACTTTACACTGGAAAAGTAAATATATGCAATTGAATGCCGTCAAAAAAGGTCTGTATCACCTAACATTCATTTGTGTATGCAATGATTACAGTGTATAACTGCAATGAAAGGACTTGTTTTGAGCATACAGACAGGCTGTATAAAAAGGTAATTTACGAGGGCTGATATGTTGAGAGTCTCATATTGAAGGAGGTATGCAGTGATGTCCTACTATTCTCTGCCTATATAAGGCTGTGTACCCAAGGACTTGTCTCATTTGGTCAGTTTATATTGACGAGGTAGCACTCTAAAGTAAACAAGACAAGCAGCTTTTGCAAAATGGACAAAATCTGTGAAAGAGCAGCGATTCAATATATGCCCATGCTTTTAAGGTAAAGGTAACAGACTGGAATTTCATGTTTAAGAATTTCTAGAGCTCATAATTTCAAAACTATATTACTGAATTAGTTCATTTTTGGTATGATGATGGATATAGGTCCAGAGTTTTATTCAGATGGCCGAAAGGTCAAGGTCACAGTCAAATTTTACGCTAAAGCTTTATGTTAAAGCTTTTTAAAAGCTCAGATTTCAAAAGCATGTGTTGGATTTGGTTCATGTTCAGTTTAATGATACACATGGGTCCAAAGTTTTATCAGCAGCACCCCTCCCCTATAACAACTATGACCTTAATGCTGCCTTCCTCCCCCGATAGGCCAAAGGGGCATTTAGTCCTTAGATCCAGGTAAGCTATGCTGTCTGCTGACAGCTCTTGCTATACCCCTTATTTAGAAGGGATGTATTATGGTATGGTGCTCTCCACTGTCCTGTGTGTTAAACTTTTTTATTTCCGCATAACTCTGCCACACTTCTTATCCGGTTGACATGAAACTTGGTAGGCGCATTGCTTGTAAGGTGTAGATGTTCATGAGGGTTTTGTTTCCATGTCTATCTCTCTAAGTAGTCTAAAAACAAAGTTTGACATATGTTCCTTGGATTTCACACAGTTATACAACCCCTGTTTGGGCCTAGAAATTTAGTAAAATTTGCTTATCTTCAAGTATTTCTGAAATGGTTTACTGTGATTATTCAAACTTTTTCTAATATTTGTCCAGTCAACTTCAACATTCAGTGAGCTACTTAAGTTCTTTAACACATGTTTGTCACTATAGCATCTTTTCAACTGGTTTGTATAGTTAGCCCTTAGCCTGCCACAAAAATCCACAAAGCCCACATACTCAAGAATTATGACCAATCCAAGCTATAAGTGTAATAAATTACATGTTTTTCAAGTTCAAAATAAGAATGGCAAGTAGTATAGATCCTGATCAGGTGGCTCCTTCAGGAGCCGAGATCTGGATCTATACTGCTTGCAAATGCAACATAAGATGAATATGGCAGGATAAGGGTTAATTGATTTTGGGTCAAAATACATTGCAATGAAAATACAATGTTAGTTAACAATGTCAGTGAACATTTGATTTATATAACCCAAATCGTGCTTAGCATGACTTCCATTTTCGTGCTTCTAGTCTGTCTACCTACGATTTTTCCGCCCTTTGCACTACACTTCCTCATAATCTTATAAAAGAAAAGCTTGGTGATTTAATTGAATGGGCTTTTCACAGAGAAGATTCTCTCTATCTTGCATGTAATGTCAGAGATGCATTTTTCACTTCTAAAGAGCATAGGAATTATAAACTTTGGTCATGTCAGAAAGTGCGTGATGCCCTCACCTTTCTACTTGACAATATTTATATTAGATTCGGTACTAAGTTATTTAGACAAATTGTGGGTATTCCGATGGGTAATAATTGCGCACCTCTTGTGGCTGATCTGTTCTTGTATTGTTATGAAAGAGACTTCATTTTGTCGCTTTCCATTGATAACCAGTCTGGGGTTATTGGAGCTTTTGGCTCTGCTTCTAGATATTTAGATGATTTATTAAATATTGATAATACCTATTTTGATGGTTTGGTCGGTCGGATTTGCCCCCTAGAACTTCAGTTAAATAAGGCGGGTTCTTCTGATACCGAGGCCCCGTTTTTTGATTTACATCTATCTACTGTAGATGGATTAGTTTCGTGCAAAATTTATGATAAACGCGATGACTTTGATTTTGAGATTGTAGGTTTTCTTTGGGTGGTGATGTTCCTCGTGCGCCATCCTGTGGCGTTTGTGTTTCGCAATTAATTCGATTTGCTAGAGTGTGTAGTCATGTACATGACTTCAACACTCGTAATAAATTATTAATGGCTAAACTCCTTAATCAGGGTTATCGGTACCATAAACTACGCAAAGCCTTTTCAAAATTTTATAGACGCCATTTTGATTTAATTTCAAAATTCAATATTGGACTTAAATCTCTTCTGCAACAAGGTCTATCGGAACCCGAATTTTATGGTGACTTAGTATATAAATTCAGAAAAATATATAACCGCAATGACTTCAGCACCCAATTTCGTAAAATCATTCTTCGATATAAAAAGATTGGGTACAACATGGATATTATACGACAGACTGCATGCATGGTAGTTAACCCAATCACGGTTGGCAACTTTGCTTCCCTCTTTAATTGCACGCCGGTGGGTCAGGCCTCAGATTCTATGACGGCTCCAACGTTAAGGCTTATTGAGAATTAGAGATAATCTTGGTTGGTGCCTGATGCTCTGTCTCTGGTCGGGCTCATCGGAGTCTATCTGTTGGTTTCCTTGTGCTCCAGCATTTCAGTGGTTTCTTGCTGTCGAGTCCTCACCGTTGTCTCACCTCTGTGGTTCTTTGATTTTTGTGTTCACGGAGATGTTGCACTGATGAGTTAGGAGGCCTTCATGCGGACTGAACAAATTATTTGTCTAAATCGCGACGGAAGTAAGGGCGAGGATTGTGGCCACGTAAAATCGATTTAAGCCCCCCAGTGGAAATCTTCCACTGACCGTTCCAAGGCGGCTCTTCTGTGGCGATTTATTTATGTTGTTGTTTGTTACTTACTGTGTGTATCACTTGTGTCTTTTAATTTTGGATGGCCATATGGCCATTTTGTGGGAAAGTAACTGTCCTTATGGCCTTCCTTTGTTTAGGTTTCCATTATGGTCTGGTCGCTTAATGTTTGTTTTTCTTTCCCTTTGGTGTCTTTTATGGGTGGAGTAAGTTAATTGTATCAATTCCTGATCGCCCCCGCCCATAGGGGCTTGAAGAAATATATGGGCTGCATGATGCTTCCACGCAGAGCTGAAACCGGTCCGCACACTAGTACTGGTAAACCACTTAGAGGATCTAAGCTTGTCCAGGAACCCCGGTGCGAGGCGGACCGTCAATGCTAATAAACCCTATTGGTTTCATTGGGCGACAGGGCTTGAGCTGTCATTTCATCTCAATGTCGGGTAAAAGTCCCACAAAATTGGAAGCAACGTCTCCAAAATGACCTTTACAGTGTTGACGGGGACGTTAAACCTCAATTCAAACAAACAAACAAACAAAATCAATTCCTGATCTTTGTTTTACTTCTACTTTCCTACCTATTTGCATACAGAATGGATCCATAGCAGATCTGATCGTGATCTATACTCTTCAAATTTTGAACGTATGAACGTAAATTTAATTGAAATCCTGGGTTGGATAGATTTAATAAGTGGACGTGACATTTAAATTTAGCTTGGTAAGGGCCATGTCATATAGCGACTGAAAGGAAAGAAAATATCAGTTCACAAATCACCTCTCATTTACATGGAGATAAAAATATGAGAAATAGAATTAAATTATTCCCCTCTATTCCGTTTGTCATATTTTTATGTTGATGTTTGTGAGAGGTGATTGCTAACTTAAATGTTTTCTCCTGTCAGTTCCCATATAACCTATAATGTGTTGTTGGGATGTTGAACCCAATTCAGTTAAATTCCTATCTGCTGAAATACCCAGACCTGATATTCCATATTTGTAATGTGCCCTTTTGGTTGCTGTTTACGATATGCACATGGCCATACTGTCGTAACGCTGTAAGCCCCAGTACCACACGGGGTCCCTTTAAAGTATGTACACGTGAAGGAGCTCAATACTTGGTTGCTCCAATGATGGGATTTTCAAATTTATAATTTAGAAATAATGTTTATTTTAGCAATTACCAGAATTTTTCTCAAAAAAAAAAAAAAAAAAAAAAAAAAATACACCCCTGTGGTTAGAATGTCACCACTGTTTGGCTACGTACGTGTTGTAAGAGATTTTTAGTTCTATTTCTCCTATTTTTAAAACTTAGTAAATGAAAGGTGATTTTTGAACTGAAATGTCCTTTCCTGTCAGTCGGCATATAACCTATTTTGTGTTGGTACTACATTTAACCTGAAACAATCAATCAGTCAGTCGTAAGAGGTGACTGAAAGGGCTCAAAGCAGTTGGATGTCATGTATCTTGATATTCTAGCATGTTACAAGATTTTAGTTCCATTTCTCATATTTTTGTCTCTGTGAAGTGAGAGTTGATATGTGAACTTAAAAAATGTTCTCTTCTGTCAGTCACCATATTACCTATTATTTGTTTATTTGCGATGTTTAATCCCAAACAGTCAGTCAATAAGCCAGAAGTGTCAACATTAGATTTTTATTATCTCTAGAAGGGCTTTCAAGTTTGAACAAATGAATAAAGAAGGTCCCAAGTTTTCTGAGATAATGGCAGTGTAGGTCAAATTTCAAAATCCTTATCCTTAAGAAACAGTTATCCGGAAGTATTTGTATTTTGCAATGATTGTATGTAGGACAAGGACGTCCAAGTGTGTATTGATGAAGGGACTGTGATGATCTGGGCCCCAAAAAGATCCTGCAGGCCGGAGATGTTTATATTTGGCTTCGAGAGTCTCAAACGAAGAGCTTCGGAAGCAAAATTTCACATATACGGGCCTCTTGTGTTTGTACAGGGTCAGATTATGGATGACCATCAAGTTGCGTTAAAAACAGTGCTGCAGTGTTAACTACATGTATAGGAAAATACTCTCTATATCAGGCCTACTTTGATCGCTTGTGTTTTGATAAACTACTGTTCCTATAGCAATTAACTGTCAGCTTGTCATTAAATCTGTATTATGAAATAACATAATTGTGTTTTCTTCCATTACCAAAGCTGGTCCTTTGGGACAGTGTGGCGACACTAAAAATCACAAAATCACTAAAAGATTACGAGTGCAAAAAAAAAAGTGCTAACTATGGACTTAAGTTTAAACAAGAGGGCCATGATGGCCCTAGATCGCACACCTGCTACATATTGTTTAGGAGGAGAAGTTGCTTACACATTTTTCGCTGACCTGAGCACATAGTGCTCAGTGAGCTATTCAGATAGGCCAGTGCTCACGCGTCCGTACGTCGTACGTCCGTCGTCTGTCGACAATTGACATCTCCTAAACCACTTGGCCAATTTGGACCAAACTTCACAGGAATGATCCTTTGGAGGTACTTACTGAAAGCTGTTCAAAAAATCTTGAATCCAAGTTGAACTCTGGTTGCCGTGGCAACCAAACGGCAAATTTTTTAAAAATCTTTATAAGGCCTAGAGTTACCAAATTTGGTATGTTGGTTCATCTAGTTCCTCTCTACCAAGAGTGTTCAAATTAAAGCCCCGGGGCTCAAAATGGTCCCGTTCCGGGGCCCACTTGTTTTACATAGACTTATATAGAGAAAAGCTTCAAAAATCTACTTGTCAGAAACCAGAAGGCTCAGGTCTTTGAAAATTGGTATGTAGCTTCGACTGGACCTCTACCAAAGTTGTTCAAATTATCGCCCTGGGGCCCAAAATGCCCCGCCCTGAGCCCATTGATTTTATATAGTCATATAAGGAAAAGCTTTAAAAATCTTTTTGTCAGGAACCTGAAGGCCCATGTCTTTGATATTTGGCATGTAGCTTCGTCTAGTGGACCTTTACCAAAGTTGTTCAAATTATAGCCTTGGAGCCCAAAATGCCCCCGCCCCGGGGCCATCGGTTTTACATAGACTAATTTGGGAAAACCTTTAAAAAGTGTTCTTGTCTGAAACCAGAAGGCCCAGGTCTTTAATATTTGGTATGTAGCTTCGTCCGGCCCCGGGACCGACTGGTTTTACTTAGACTTATATAGGGAAAACCTTTAAAAATCTTCTTGTATGAAACCAGAAGGCCCAGGTTTTTGATATTTGGCATGTAGCTTCCTCTAGTGGACCTCTACCAAAGTTGTTCAAATTATAGCCCTGGGGCCCACTGGTTTTACATAGTCTAATAAAGGGAAAACCTTTAAAAATCTTGTCTGAAATAATTGGTATGTAGCTTTGACTAGTGGACCTCTACCAAAGTTGTTCAAATTGGGCCCAAAATGGCCCGCCCTGGGACCCACTTGTTTTACATAGAGTTATATAGGGAAAACCTTCAAAAGTCTATTTGTCAGAAACCTGAAGGCCCAGTTCTTTTATATTTGGTATGTATCTTCGTCTGGTGGACCTGTACCAAAGTTGGTATGTAGCTTCGACTTATAGACCTCTTCCAAAGTTGTTCAAATTATAGCCCTGGGACCCAAAATGGTCCCGCCCCGGGGCCACTGATTTTACATAGAGTTATATAAAGAAAAGCTTAAAAAGTCTTCTTGTCAGAAACCTGAAGGCCCAGGTCTTAGATATTTGGTATGTAGCTTCGTCTAGTGGACCTCTACCAAAGTTATTCAAATTAAAGCCCTGGAGCCCAAAATGCCCCGCCCCGGGGCCAACTGGTTTTTAATAGACTTGTATAGGGAAAGGCTTTAAAAATATTCTTGTCTGAAACCAGAAGGCCCTTTCAACCCATTAGGATTATATCGTGCGCGGTCAGTTAACCTAACCACACCTTTCCTGGCAAGCTTAGACCTAAGCGGTTAACCAGTACTGAGAGCACATACTTTCGCCAGTAACTGACAACTGCCCTTCTTGAATTAGCGGAAGGAGGAGAATGATCATAGAAAATATTTCATAATCAATTTCGTTGAAAGTATGTGAACGAGCCGGGTTTCGAAACCGCAACCTCTTGCTTCTCAACGGTCAGACGCGCTACGCGGCCCGGCCCCAGAGGCGTCGTTAGCGACTGTTAAAAAATGAATAAAAAATCTTTAAATATAAAACACTTGAATTCTGTAATTAGGCTTTATGTGAATGTATCAGCTAGTAGACCGTTTATTAAGCATTTCCTTCCTGTCAGCGGCTAAATTTATTTCTCGAAAGTGACATTTTTTTTAAATAAATATATATATATATAAAATAATAAAAGTGAAAAATCAGTTACTCTGCTCTGGGTATCTCTGGATACCACCAGTGGAAATGTTTAGAGTCTTGTGGGTAACTTATAACGACGGTATCATCATAACTGCCCAATACACACGTGTTTAAGCGAAGACGAAAATAGGAGAACTGATGTCCGAATCTCCGGCTTGGTCTAGCTTTTGGATTTTGGATTTTATCCATGAGAGCTTTTTTTTTTTTTTTTTTCGTTTATATTTTCTTTCCTGAGTACCTAGTAAGAACAATTTCATATTTTGTTGTTAAGTTTGAACTGCTCTGACAAAACATATGTTAATGACCTGTTTGCCAATAGTGTGTATTGTCTTGTGGTGGTAATACTGGCTTGTGGGGAACTGTGTTATTCGTTCTGGGGTAGTACCCCAGAAAGAACTACACAGTTCCCCACATGACAATGCACACAGTTTGCAAATATGGGCCGTTACGTGAATATTTGCCAAAATAAGAACACTACAAAGTACAAAACGTATTCAAAAGGATTTCCATATTTAATATTGGCCGGATGTCTCCTTGAAAGAAGCGATTTTTTTCCAGTTAGTTGAAAAACATTCATTTGTGTCTTCGTAATGTGCTAAATTTATCAAAAAAGGAAATGCAAATGATGCGTACAGTGAAATGGAAGACGGTGATAATGAAAAAGCTTGAAGAACAACAAATACCTTCCTTTAAAACGAGAGACACTGGCAGTTCCCCACAAGACGGACCCATAAGGTATTGTGGAACTCACATGCCTGGTACCCCACATGAACAGTTTTGTGCGTATGTGTGTGTGTGTGTGTGTGTGTGTGTGTGTGTGTGAAACTAAATCAGTTCATGTCTTTTGCCATTTTTAAATGCATGTATGTCAAGGAGCTATTCTAAGACCTCAGTTAATTTATGTCTACCGAGTTAAAAGCTAACAATAAGGGCATACTGGGAATGTTGAAAAGCCTGTACTGAGGGTGATTAAAAAAAGCATGGGATGGGAGGGTGATTGGAAAAAAAAATCATGTGCAAGTAGGAACCTCAAAGTAGAACTAAAACAACGATCAGGAATCGATACAGTTAACTTACACCACCCACTAAAGACACCAAAAGGAAAGAAACACAAACATGAAGCGATCAGACAATAATGGAAACCTCAACAGAGGAAGGCCAAAAGGACAGTTACTTTCCCACAAAATGCCTGATGACCATCCGAACTAAAAAGACAAA